>NDXB01018776.1:0-29431 GCA_002631895.1 Agapornis roseicollis | reverse complement strand
CCCCCCCCCCCCCCCCCCCCCAACAAAAAAAAGGATGTTAAATAGCAAAGAAGCAGAGAGAGTGATAGAGAACAGGAGTCTGGATCTCAACATGTGGAGACACTGAATGAGGAGATGTGTAAACAATCTTCTGCTACGAAACATTCAGCAGATGAAGATCCTGTCTTAAATCGGCACATGAGCTGTTTTTATTTGCCATTGGTCCATATTGATTCATAGAAAAACTCTAAGAAGTTGCCAACAAAGATTAAGTTCCCAAGCAGGTCTTTATTGTGGTGCTGGGAGACATGGGAGACAGCTCCTCTGAGTGTGTCTTGCTCAAGCACCAAACAAGCCATGACTATATAGTCATCAAACACACATATTCCTTACATTACATGCATATTCATAAAACTACTTAATGACATCATTCTTCTAGAAAATTCCTCCCGCATATTCACAGTAATGTGGTAGCTGTCTTTGGGACCTCTGGTGTCATTTCTTCATAATCCCCATCACTTTGTCCTTTGGAGTTGGCCAGCCTTGTCTGTTTGCCAGCTCCTTAATTGGTTCTAACTGGTTTCCCTAAATATCTACTGAAGAGTTCTCTTTCTTGTCATTGTTATAGAGTCCACCTAGGGTCCAGGTCACTTAGTTACAAGCAAAAGGTTTGTTCTATATACAATGAGCTATCCTTCATTCTGTCTTTCTTGTTCTTTCCCCATCTCAATATTGATAACTACTGCCATTAGCCAGAAGCAAACACTATTAGCTCATGATCAACAAAAATAAACTACACATGTGTGATTTTTTTTTAGTGCTCCTTAAACATTCTCATCTTGCCTATAGGTACTGGAATTTCTTCATAATTTCTAAGTAAGTCCTACACATCAAACCAGCATTTGATGCCTTTATGATCTTCTGTTCCTAATCTAGCCAGAGAGAGAATTATGAGAGCCTAATCTAGCATAAATAAATTAATATTCTTACTTACTGAGAATAAATAACCCCAACCAGTGATGAGCTCTCAATTCCACTTGGTGATTTTATCAAAAAATCTAAGAGTTTGGAAGTGAAGAAAACTCAACTATAAAAAGAGCTTTACTGTCTCTCGTAATTTGTAAATGAAATGAATACTACATTTTCTAGTTTTCCAAATAAAACAAAAATTCAGTCTGGGCCCTAAAAGTCATTTTCTTTCCCAGCTGTTAGTGTCAAACAAGATCAAAAAACCATGATCCTGTTGTCATCAGTCATCCTTTATGAAGTCTTAATCACTGGTGATTGCAGATAAATAAGAAAATATACAACAGATCTCTAAGTCTGATTAGGAAAAAAAAGTATTTTTGCTTGCAAAGGCAAGTAATTTCAATATGTTCTCAGTGACAAATTATAAGTAAGGCACTCCATTTAATCACTTTTACCAAAAAATTTCAGAGGTTTTGAAATAGAGAGAACAGGACATAAATATATGTAAAAGGGGTTTATAATAATCTTGATAATAATAAAATATAATTTCTAAAGAGCTACATATATTACAAAAAATTGCTGTTGAAATAGGCAGACATATTGAGAGAGGTTTCTTAGTTGAAGCAGCTCAAAAACTCTACTGCATTGAAGACACTTACTAAAAATGCCAATTTGACTTAAGGTAAGTTTTAAACATCAGTTTGGCTTTTTTACATTTTTGCCTAATTCTCATTTCTAGTTGATGTTGACATGTCTGATCATCATGATAAGAAATAATGCTTTTAGTAAAGTATATCTCCAATTGCTATTGTGTATTACCAAAGAGAAAAGTAGAAGAGGTGTGATTAAAAGTGGTTTTAAGCAACAACTTCCCTTATGCTTAAAATGTGAAGTGCTACAAAAACTTGTCCTATCTTTAACCCTAGGATGAAGCCTTTCCCAGCCTTAATGTCATGATTTCCCTCAACTATGCCTTTTCTAGTGTAAGTATCTAATCTCCAGTTTTACTCATGTACAGCCAGAGGAACAGAATTACAAAAGCCAAAACCAGTATCTGTTGCTTTATTTCCAGTTCCCAACTGGTCAAAAAAGATCTGGGAGGTGAATCTACTACAATTTCTGCATTTTAAGAAAATTATTTAATACATGATTCAGAAAAGAAAATTTATGGCTATAGTTGAGCTTGCCAAATATTATTTATCAAAAATAATATTATTCATTGACTTTTTGTCATTTTTCATTGACTAATTTATTCAATGAAAACTTTTTATGACATTTAACCAATTCTGCATCAGCCAAAATATTACTTGTCAAAAAAGTTATTTGATAAATAATGACAGTATTATTCAAATCCCTTAGTCAACAGGGTTAGTTGGTTTATATATTTATTATATATCTATTTATTTATTTTCGGCTAACCACCATGGAGTCAAGCTGCCTAAACACAAACATGTGATGCACATTAAATGGTAATAGACATGCAGTTTCAGTGCAGACTGTTTAGTTCAGTTGCAGTGCTCTGTTTTCCATTAGTCTGTATCTTTCAATTATTATTTATATTTATATCAATATTTTTTATATTTATATTCTTTTTGTTTCCTCAGTTCCTTCTTTCCTTACTCGTTTCTTATTTCCAACACATCATGTACTTTTCTAGGTGATAAGTGTCCCTTTTTATATAGTTAATACCCATATTTGAGAAATGCTTATGATTTGCGATCTTTAAGCATTGTTAAAGAGCTAACTGCAATTTAACTGCTCAGGTATGACTTCATAAAAACAGAACTCTGAGAATGAATGAGTTTTTTTGTGCTACAGAATGATCTGAGCTCTGCTTCGGTTATTGCTGGGGCTGAAATATGGGGAATACATGCTGCAGCACTGTACAGGGGAAAAAAAAGCTATTTTGCAATTAGGAAAATGTTGGTATAGACAAGTGGTAAGAAACCTTGCCCATGGACAGGGTGCTGATGAAGTGGAACAAGAATTTCTATCAGTAATTGTGTCTTCCTCCCTTTCTGTCTGCCCAGTGTGAGACATCTGGAACTACATTTGTAGAATCAGTGAACATTCATGACTGCATCCAAAGTCAATCAGAGTCAATTTTGAACATGTACAACATTTATTAATATCTCCAGAAAAAACAAACAAAAAAAAACCAAACAAAAAAACCCTGAAAAAAACAAACAAAACCCTACATTGCCCAGCAACACAAAAGTAGGTTTCCCAAGCATCAAAAGTTCAGATGGCATTTGACAGTTTAGTCCATTGTCACTAGACGCTTCAGTTCTTTCTTAAAAGGAAGTTGTCAATGCCTCTATAGTGCTTGAATATTATGCAATAAATCTATATTATTGCTACAGTACTTGAGTTCTGTTTAAGAGAGTCTTCTGGGTTGGCTGAAGAATAAATAGATATGTCTCTGTTCAATGTATAACTCAGAAATTATGCATTAAGCAATGAAGCTTATGACCTTTCATCAACTAAACAGGATGAAAGGAAATACTGAACAGTTGCTTATTGAGTGAGACAGTAACTTTCTGGCAATATCTGATTCTGTAGTGAAGGAGTGAATCCAGAGCATAACCACAAAGAAAGCAATTCCAGATTAAGTGGGCTTGTTTGGGGTTTCCCCCCTTTCCCCCTTTTTTTTTTCTTCTTTCCCTCTACAGTATTGCTATTCTTTTACTGTTAGGCTTGAAGGAACATGCATTCAATATGATGCAGAAGTCTGAACCTGGGGTGAAGCTGACACAGGTAGGGCTGATACAAGGGGGTGTCTATTTTACTGGCTCCTTGGTGCAGGACTGAACTGGGCATGTGAGGCAAAAGGCTATGGGTTATGTGAGTGTATAGTGTTTGTGCTGTCTGTTCTACCCATCCCCCTTAATAAATAAATTACAGGCTATATGCTAGTGTTCTTGTGGCCATCCCACATGAATTCACCCTGACCAGGTGTTAAACACTGATGTTCCTCCATTCCTTGTTGAAATTGGCATTGACAATTCAACAATGGCTCAAATATCTATATTTTTTTCTTTATTTATAATAGCTTGAACAAGTAACTATTACTTCTATCATTCATTTAAGTGACATGAAAATAAGTAAGTTTAATATTATCAAAGGTTATTACAGTGACACTTCAGTTTTTGTAAATTTAAGTTGTTTCTGCAACAGTTGAGCCCAATTACATGTAAGTGGGGCCACATCTTATTCAATTCAGCTAATTATTCAGTTCAAACTCAGGAAAAGTATAGTTAAGATGTTAAAAACATGTAACTGTAAAAGTAGTTACAATTATCCTAAAAATTCATCACTTCACAATCCCAAACTTGGCTAGTTGTCTTGCTCTGCTGCAAACAAATATGAAGTCACTTTGATTTATATTTTATATGGTATGCTTTCAGTGGTTTTATTTTTTCTTTTTGAAAAATAGAGGCATACCTGTCAAAGAAGTAATTCATCTAACAAAATATTCATAAGACCTAACACTGTAAGTACCAAATACCAATATAAATCTGTCATCTAACCTTTCTGTTCTGAGTCAAATAGCCTTACTGCTCTTACTGATTAGGAGTAACACCAGTCCTTACCTGCATTGAACCTTATTAGCTTATGTGACTTTAACACTGCTGTCAAGACTGCTTGCATGCTTACAGCTACTTAGATTTTTTTGTGTGTCTGAACTTATTTGCTACCTAAATGACAAGCCATTAGCTGTAGAAATCCAATCAAAAATGTGAAGTAATTACGAAAAGAAACATAACCCTTTCTTAGTTGATAAACAGACAAAACCAAAACCTACCACATTTTACCTATGTGCAACTTGTGCCTAATTTTTAATCTGACCATTAGTGGCTAAGACAAAAATACTTATGTCAGAAAGAACAAGATTTTAGTCTGTATATCTGAAACATGGAAACCTATACACTGATTCACTGACTCTAAGGTTAGCTTTATTTCCATAATTATAAAATAGATAACTGATATTATAAACTCTGTCCCTATTGTATCAGTAGAGTATAATTCTACAATAATTATTCATAGAGGATTTACATTATAGTAGTATGGCAAAGAAAGTCAATGCAATACTTAGATCTTTCCCCTTTTTCTTTACAATAAAATCTTCATAAACATAACAAATAACATTTGCAAACACTGAAAGAACAGACTTTGGCATATGTTGTAGCATCTCTCTGCAAGAAAAAATGTTTTAAATTAAGTGAAAGTTGTTTGTTTGAAATGTACTTAATCTGCAACTTGAAAGGTTTTTCCAATGTGAATAGGAAGATGATCTCTGACAGTAATTAAATACAGCAAGTTTCATGCAACCCTCTTCCTTCTTATAGTAGATGCAGTGTTGTCAAGAAAAAGTACATGACTCCACTATCAGCTGATGCTGTCACTGAAAAAATATCCAACTCCATAGTTTACCAGAATATCTAAACCACATGCATAATTCATGATTTCTTTAGAACTCTAAATATAGTGTTGCCTTGGGTGTCTGGCACAAATTATAAATTTGAGAACAATATAAATATCCTTAGAGAAGACAGTAGAAATGAGGACCAGAGAGCTCTAATCAAAGTGGACTCGAGACAGACCTTCATACTCTATTCCTCAGAAGCACAAAGACCCGAATTATCCCTAACTGAAAGCCTGACTGAGACTGAGCTGAGAATCTGACTCTTGAGATTTAACTAGACTGCTAATGATTCAGCAGTAGGGAACAATAATCTCTGTCTGATGTTACAGCTCACCTCACAGTTGTGGTGTTATTTTTAGGGATAAAAGTAGCTGCATTCGCTGAAAGTAGAGAGTTGCTTAACAAAACTGTTAATAACTGTGCTTTGACTTCCTAAGTGGCTTTTACAGAGAGCTTAGAAACCAAAGTAATCCACAACACTACTATGATTTATTTGCATGCCTTTAATGATTTCTGATCATTGTTCATACATAAACAATGTTTTGCAAGTTCAGCAAGATAACAGATTGCATTCTGTAGTAAATTTCTTCTTTATGAGTTGTTAATATTTCTTTAAAAAAAACACACACCCAACCAAAAGCAAGCAAACAACCAACCACCAACAGCAATAACAAAACCAAAAAGAAACTAACCCAAATCTGAACCCTGTATGCCTAGCTGACTTGTTTCAGGTGTGTGGCATAACGAGACAGCTCTCTTTTCCTGTCCTTTTTTTCTGGCACTTGGGCCAGACAACTTTGATGCTTGAACCCCAAATTTCCTCTGAGGCTGCATACTGTTCCAAAATGTAGATAAAGGGTAGCAAGCTGGTAAGACTATATCTAGGGAGAGAGACTGCATGGAGGGCAATGCTGCACCCCTACTGCGAGGTGGCACCTTGTGCACAGCTTTTTAGACAAATGAGCTCCAGGAAGCATCATATTCCAAATAACCCAGTGTACATCTGAGCCGTGCAGCTGTATGTCTGACACATTCTCATTCTGGTATTCATATAAGAATTTCTCATGTTTTATACAGCCATTGATCTGTAAGGGTGTATTGTGACAAGAGAGGGAGTAAAAAAAGATATGATTCAACAGTTACTCCAAGAAACAAAATTACAAAGATGTATGCTAATTTCATTAGTGGGAATTTGCAGTTTCAAATATATGGCAAATTAAGGGTCTCGCTCTGCATGTTTTGATGTACCCTCTACTGTACCACCAGTAAACACCCAAATTCTGCTACCCTACACTAATGTGGATAAGTGGCGACTGTTCTGATAAATGAGATGTCTCTAGATTTACTTCAGTAAACAAGAAGAGCAGACCTTGGTCCAGGGGGAGTTAAAGATAGTCATCACCTTGTAGGAACAGAGCTGAAGTCTGGGTGTTTCCATAGCTGAAGAAAGTAAAAAAAACATATGCTGCCTTTTATGAACTAAATGTCACTTGTCTTCTAAAGCTGTCTTTTCTGTAAGGTTGCTATTACTTGTTTCCCAACAGTCCCCATAGTAACTATAAAAATTTAATTCTACTTTAAATATTTAAATCCCAGACAGACCTGTTAACATTTTGGAAAATAAACACAAAGGAGCCATGTGATTACTCTGCACCATTCTGGGCCTTGATGGAAGATTGAATCGTCTGTAATTCTTTGTGCATTTTGGGATATAAAAATTTCAGGGTAATCTCAAATATTATGTATTCTGGGATACCTTAAACCATGACAGATAACTTAATTGACCCAAGAAATGCTAGTTGCTATGCATAGTGAACTGTTGGGTACTGGAGTGTTATTTCCTTCATGGTTTGGGTTTGTTGTTTTTCTGATTGCAAATTAAAACGTTTATGAATCAAGGAGCATCACCTCGTCAGGGGAGTTAGACTTTTTCAAACATTTTCAGTGTTTGAGCTGACATCAATACAATTATTAGCATTTCTATTGCACATCATGTTTTGCGATTTTCTCAGTTGTGATTAAAATCAAACATACAAACAAAAAATTGCCCAGATCACTGGAAGTCAGCGTCTTCTAACAGTCAATAGAATTACTGCATAACTGCTCTTACAAATGAAGTCGGAAGTTCTTATCCATATAATATCACCACTGTGCTAGAAAGGATATATGTGAAGACATGATGCCAGTCACAAAGACCTCATAGTCTGAATAACATTAAATATGACCAAATTGACAAATGATCAAACAGAAGAAATTGAACTGAATGTTGACAAGATAATCACATCAATTTACAAATTAAATATAGCCCAAATGTATCATCGCAGAAAAATTAAAAGTGGTTTCCATGTTTGCCTTTTCATGTATAAAAAAAGGTATATAAAAGGATTTTTTTTAATAACAGATGAATAATGATAATAATAATAACTTGCTATTTTTCTTCTTAAAAAATCTGCATACTTTAATATTGTTTTAGTCATATAATTTGTTGACTTAATTGGAAAGCAAACTGCCTGCAAACATCACAATAGAAAATTAGAACATTGTTCTAAATGCTTTTATATTGATCTCAGAACAATATTACTGAGCATATCAGCATAATATTAGTGCCATGGGCACATGTGTCAGTTGGTACAAAATCAATTTTACCTAATTTCATACTTGAAATCTTATTAACGAGAAACCCAAGCAAATACTTTTTGAAACAAAATATCTGTGATCCCTCTTTAAAAGCATTAATGTATGATGTTCTTTAGACCCTGAAAATTGTTCTGCTTTATCCTTTCAATTAATACAGGTTTGTTCCCCTGACTAGCAAGAGCAAATTCTTTGGGCAAGTTTCCCAAGATTCCCTAACACATCAATCAGTACAGAAAATAAAACCACACTTTTAACCAGCACGGTTATATCCACAGGCACAATTTGGCTAACTGAAGTTTAATATCAGCGGAAAACAAATAGGTATTTCTGCTTGTTATTTGCATGGAAGATGCCTGAAAATAACAATTTTTTTTATTTAACATATTTTTATAGCTTTCATTAATTGAATTATAGTTCTATTTGGTCTATTACAAAGAAGTTTAAATCTACTGTGCCAATATTAAAACAGTAGCTGCTAAGCACTGCCAAAAATATTTGGCTCGTGCAGTGCTTCAGATTTCTGTGGGGTTCACTGTAGGACAGAACAGTATACATTTTCTTATTCAGCAGTGCTATCTTCCAATCCTATTGTTTTACCCCTAAAAATACAGCAAGCACTTTTAAATTTTACGAACTGCACCTGATGACTTGTATCATTAACTTGTGGAGAAGGAGGGAGAGGATCAGTACCAGATAACAGTTTAATTTGAGCCCATGATGCTCCTGGCTAGCAATCAAGTGCCCACCCGGCCACTCACTCACTCCTTCTACCTCAGTGGGACAGGGGAGAATATAGGATCAAAACAAAGGTCACGATAAAGACAGGGAGATCGCTTGTTAGTTATTTTTGTTGGAACAAGCTCAACTTGGAGAAATTAAAATTAGTTCTGTTTGTTTGTTAGGGTAACACCTCCTTCTCCTTTGGCACCGGCCTTCCTCTCATGCTTTGTTCTTTCCTTTTATCTGTCCACTGTTTTGTGCCATTTCTTGAATACACTTTCCTACAGGCACCACCAGCTTGGCTAAGAGGCTCAGCTGTGATGGATCCATTGGGACTAGCTGTGTCCTACATGGGGCAGCCCCTGTTTTCTTTTCCCTCAAAGTTCACTCTGTAACCCCCACTGCCAACACCTGGGCATCTCCACCTGGCATAAGAATCTTACCTAATCATTTCTCTTCCAGATACTGTAACATTTGATTATATGCTACCTCCACCCTGAAACTGAACAGAGTTTTTCCTCTGAAATAAAGCAAGCTAAACCTTTCTTTTTTGCCTTCAGCAAATGAATAAATTACATACACACACAAATTAATTGTTCATTGCATGGCAAAACCCAACTCTGTATTATATAAATCATTTCTTTTCTACTTATTCCTGCATCCATCCACAGGCTAATCTGTCGCTGTTTTTATGTGTGTTCTAAAGAATATTGTAAAACTCTTGATGGCTGATGTAAGAAGGCTGTATGTATTTGAGATCAATAGCAGTGCATTGTTTTGAATGCAAGTTACACTGTTTACAGAAGTAACTCTTTGGTGCAGTGCTCAGTCAAAGAAAAAATTATTCTCCTCATATATGTGCTGGCATCTAAAATAAAGTTAATAATGAAGACTAATGAGTGAAATGTCACTGTGTTTCAGACTCTCTGTCTGAAATTTACCAGGGCTTTGTCAAGATCGTAATTAAGTTGTTCATTTGTAGAACACGACAGAAGACTACACCCCATAATAGATTAGACATCAAGATTTTGTAATTGTTTAGGTATTCTCAGGCATAATGGAGAGTATCGATTCAATATCTAAATAAATAAAAAAAAAACACCCCAAACATTAAAATGGCAAAAAGAAGAAAATATACATTATCTCAAACCCCTTTTTTTCTCCTTTGGCCTCACTCGTAACGGAAATGCTACACTGGGAAAGAAAACCTGGAAATTGAGGAAGGTACAAAAGATAATGCAAGGACAAGAAAATACTATAGAACAGCTGAAGAGTAAGCAGGTACATTTACATTTAGAATCAAAGTTTTTATCACACACAAATTAAAAGAGAGAAGCTTTAGTGTTTTTCTCAGGTGTTATTTGCCTAAATCAGAAACTATTGCTTTTTTTTAAAAAAAAAGCCAAACCAACAAACCAATCCTAGATCTGTTGCATAAAACCCTCAATCTGGGTATAGTAGATGGGTCAGAAAATTGATCATCAGGAACGATTTTTCATAATATTCTCACTTGAATGTGATTTGAGTTAGTAATGAAGAAGAGCTAATTTCATTTCATGGCTGTTTAGTGGACTGTGGGACACTTATGGAAAATTATTTCATATGTATTCAATTTGCAATGGGCAGTATTCCACATGAGACCAGCAGACTGTAATCCCTCTAGAGCAGCTAAGGATTAAAGGGACAATTTGCCTCCCTGAAGTAGTTCTAGCTCAGGGCAAGGTTGACTGAAACAGAAACACAGAAATTTGTACTGCTCCTGATCACCCTGTGTCATCTGGGAAGGCAGAGGGAGGGAACGGAATGAAGCAATGTTTCTTATGAATAAAAATAAAAGCATACAGTATTTCTCCTTAACAGCTGATCAGCTAAAATCGTTTCTCATTCACCTGTGTTGACAGATGACTTCCTCTGATCTGGCAAATTATTTCAGGTGCAATGAAGCAGGATTCGATAGGAATTAAAGTCTAAGTCAAAAGTAGAAACTAATTATTTTTTGTATCCTTAGTGTTTATAAAAGTGAATTGACAATAACTGTAGAGTCATAAATTTATTACAGTGGATTCTAAATCAGGTCTTTGCAAAGATTTTGGTTTATAATAAATTTTTTTTTAAGGATTTTGGCATATGGCCATACCTAGAAGGTAAAGCAGCCATATTCACTGAGAAAGCTGATCTGCTCATCTGCTTTCAATCTTCTTACTTCATAAATAGAATACACAGGGTGAGGGTAAAATAAAGGACAAAAATACAATTAATTTTTAAAAAGAACATGCAAAAAACCAAACAAAACTTATTGTAACTGTGATGCTTTTCTGGCATTTCATCTTTTTAATGAGCAGCAGGAAGTGGAAAAAATATACTAGTAAATGTGAAAGAAAAGAACTACTATTCTTACAGCAGACCCTGATGAAATCTCAGTAACAGACTTTTACCACATCTACTTATTTCAAAATCAAAATGAACTAAAGAATAGAAAACATCTTTCCAAAGGTCATTAATTAAAAACCTACAACTTATATTGCATTAATTCCCAATGGAATCCTCTTTTTGAGCACAATCTTGTCAGAGTAGCTGTTAAAAGAAGTTTGGAAATCTACTGTTTTCATCAGCATCTTAGCTACTATAATACATTATATCCAAAGCCTGTTTGCATTTCAAGTATGCAGACCTGAAAACTCTCAAATTTTTAAAATTGCCAATTCTTGAACATAATCAAATTATTCCATGAAGGATTTTGCAAGACTTTACTGACATGGATAGACAACTAACTACAGCTGAGAGCAAAGAAAGACAAGCTAACCAAGTTATCCTACTAAAGAAAGTGTCTTAAGTACATTTCATAAGGAACAGAAATACAGTAGTGTACACCTCAATTACATAGAATCATAGAATAGTTAGGGTTGGAAAGGACCTTAAGATCATCTAGTTCCAATCCCCCTGCCATAAGCAGGGACACCTCACACTAAACCGTGCCACCCAAGGCTTCATCCAACCTGGCCTTGAACACCGTCAGGGATGGAGCACTCACAACCTCCCTGGGCAAGAAGGGAACAGGCTGCCCAGAACAGTGGTGGAGTCACCATCCCTGGAAGTGTTTACACATTATGTAGATGAGGCCCTCAGTGCCATGGATTGGCAGTGGCCTTGGCAGTGCTGGGGTAAGGGTTGGACTAGATGATCGTAAAGATCTTTTTCAACCTGCTTAACTCTATGATTCTATGATGTTTTAAAGAGTCATTGGTATTCTATCCTTATGACTTAAATATTTAAAGAAAGGGGAGAGGTCATGAATCCTATTGCCTGGTACCACACTTGTGATGCTTAGTAATTTTGATGCTGGAGAGTCCCTGAACACCTTTATTCAGGTGAGCTCTTGGAGTCAGTTCTTAAAAAAGAAATAGCATAGCCTTTTTTTGTGTATCAGTGTGGACCTAACAGCCTAGCTGAGGGGTAAGATTAATCATTCAGTACTTATTGCTGTATGAACATGTTTACCTTCTTTGTAGGATCCAAGATTATAAGGCTATTCTGTATTGACGTTTTCAGTGCTTATTTACACATGTCTGTATGGTGATTCCTTTCACAGTTCAGGCATGACCTGAGACATGACTCAGCTTTTATTGCCTTTTAGGAAAACTCCAATGTGCTATTGCTTTTTCATGCATTTCTCCTTCTAATCTTGTCTCCTTTGTACACCTGAAAATGAATGGGCAGGGCTTAAGTCAATGATTTCCTCTGTTCCTAGCAATTAGGAACAACACAAAGAGCCAGATGAAGATACTGAGATAAATTTCAGCATTTATGTTTCATTTTCTGTCATGTGAATATACCTTGGTAAATGGCAGTCTGAGGAAACATTTTGAATGCCATCTCTGATCTTTGAATTCTCTTGAATGAAACCTTGGCGAAAACTTATTGTAGGCAAAGACTCACCTTCAGATGTTTCTTTGCTCATTCCCTTTGAAATATCTTTGTAGGAGAGGTTTAGATTGGATATAAGGAAGAAATTCTTTCCTGTTAGGGTGGTGAGGCACTAGAATGTGTTGCCCAGGGAAGTTGTGAGTGCTTCATCCCTTGCAGTGTTTAAGGCCAGGTTGGACGAAGCCTTGTGTGGCATGGTTTAGTCTGAGGTGTCCCTGCTTATGGTAGGGGGGTTGGAACTGGATGATCTTAAGGTCCTTTCCAACCCTAACTATTCTATGATTTTATGATATGCTTACAGAAGTATCGGCTCACTGAGCTCATGTTGCTGCTTGGCACATTAGGAAGGTTCTGTTTCTTTTAGCATCCAGATAAAGGTCCATTGGTCTTATTCAGGTTTCTTATTGTAAACCAAGAGAAAAATTAACATTTTTCTTTTTCAGCCTAGTTTCACCTGAATTGCCCAGTCATTAAAATGCTAAAGTTTTCCAGTGGATCCCCAAAAGGATTATTTTACTTTCAAAAAGAAGAAAAAGGACAGATGTGGAAAGGAGAAGGTATGGTAGAAAAAGAATAAGTCCTGCTATATGGGTGTCTCACCAGCTATAGTAGAGACCAACTCTCAATTGTTCCTCAGCTGCCATCTCCAGTATCCACCAGCCCTAGTCTCACAGTTCAGCTTCTATCTTGTAAATACAGCAACAAATACTCCTTGAGTATGAATTGTAACTCTTTATGCTGTAAGAAATACAACTGAGAAAATTAAATCAGGGCTCTAAAAATACATTGTGTAGAAATTATTGACTGGTATAATACCCCTTTTGTTGGAACAATGTAAAGAGAAATGTTGGGATATACTTTCCATTGTTAATGTTGCTGTTTTCAATCGGCAAGCCAGGAAATCAAATTTGCTAACAGCTTTTCATAGATGAGATGCAAAATTGACATCCAGAGCTTAAATCCAAAATATAATAGCCAGATTTATCTCCAAAAAATGTGTGTACTCCTACCTTAGTTTAAGTAAAGAATAAAATTGTGCGAACAACCACCACTTCTTCAAAGGATATGTAGAAAACGGTTGCTATGATTCTGACCCTCTTGCATGCCTATAAACCCCCCCACAGAAGAAAATATTTAAAGATAAAATAAGGATATGCACATGGAGGCAGACAGATCTGAGTTTGTTTCTGTGAGCACCAAGTGCGCTGGGCATAAATTTGTTATGGCCTTTGAAGTAGAGCAAAGACTGTTCTGAATTGGCTGAAACAAAAATTTCAGATTTCTGACCAAAAGAACACTAGAATGCAGTTTTATTTTGCATAATAAGTGAGGTTTGTTTTTTTTTTTTTCTTGGCATGTAGGAAGACAAAAGATGTGTGTTTCCTGTAATGATTACATCTTTAGTGTCTGTTTTGGTTTGGATAAAAGACATTAACCCTATTATTGCTACGATAACATGACACTGAGAGTTATTATGACAGTCTTTACAGCTGTAATTATTTGGACAAGCAAGAATTCTGCTCCTGAGTAGGAGTGGCTGTATATGAGTTTGCAGAGTTGAAGAACACAGTATACTGAATAGCACAATCAATACTGAATCTTTTACGTTATTAATTTTTATATAAAATTCCATTTGAGAAGCTAGGAAGGAATTGTGAAGTTGTAACTGAAGATACTAAATAAAAATCATTGATCATGGAATAATTAAACAGCTGGCAGGAAGAATTAAGGGAACTGACAGTTACACTGTAACCTTAGTTTACAAAGCTAAGGAGCTGAAGGGAACAGAGTACATCCTTAAATACAACATTCTGAATTCTCTGTAGGTTTGGGAATGCAATATCAGCATTATATATAGACGGTTTATTGTTCTTATTTTCAAAATTCTTTTTAGTTCAGAAAGAATGCATTTTTTCCTCCTTCTAAGCTAAATTCTGAAGCAAAACTTTTCAGCAAGGCCAGGGTCCTAGATGGAATAAGTGGCAAGAAATTAAATGAGAACTTTAATTAATGAGTTATGCTGATAAATTGGAATAAAACTTGATTATATATGATTGTACAAGCACAGAGACTAAAGTTAAAAATCTTTAGAGCACAGTACAGTTGTTATTTTTACCTCAAAAATAGGTGGTTTAGCTATTTTAAAGAAAAACATCTAATGATAAAACAACTAGATCTTAATCAGAAAAAAATCTGTTATAATCTTCGTATTTAAAAACAAATTATAAAGTTAAATTCAGCCCTTAGAATCATAAATTGTGTGTATCATCAGTTATGAATGAATATCTGTCGTGGTTTAAACCCAACCAACCATGCAGCTCGTTCACTCACTCAACCCCCCCTTTCTTGCCCTCCCCTGCTTCCAGAGAGATGGGGGGAGAATCAAAAGAATGCAACTTCCACATGGTTGAGATAAGAACAGTTTAGTAACTAAGGTATAACACAAATCACTGCTGCTACCACCAATAATAATAATGATAAAGGAAAAGAATACAGCATCCCATCAACCACAACAGATAACTCAGGACACCCCACCGACCGAGTGCTGACCGACCAACTCCTCCAACCACCCCGAGAGAACTAGGCCTTCCGGATCACTTCCAGTTACCCCCGGGCATGATGTGCTATGGTATGGAATACCTCTTTGGTCAGTTTGGTCCTGTCAGTACAGTCCTGTCCCTCCTTCCTCCCAGCTTCCTCTCCTCCCCGGCAGAACATGAGGCTCACAAAGTCCTTGGTCAGGGCAAACATCGCTCAGCAACAACCAAAAACATCGGCCTTATCAGCCTTGTTCCCGGGCTAAGTCAAAACACCAGCTACTAAAGAGAAGAAAACTGACTGCAACTGCTGAACCCAGGACATTATCATAAATGAAGAAATGTTCTTTCCTCATCACATTATAATATAAAATGTCAACACACATGGGTGATTTTTATGAATTTACACATATCTGAAAATTTCCAGTAGATTGATGCCATCAGTAATAGAGAGTATTTTCCAATCTGCACATAAACCCTTTTAAAGATATAATAAACTGTACCTGACTGACAACAATTGTTGATGTTTTTCCTAACACTAATACATAGCCTCAAGGTATGAGAGGAGACATTTTTGGATTTGTAATTCTGGCAAAGTACTGTTTCGGCTGTTAAATCACCATTAACCATTGTTTGATGTGGATCATTGTTGGAAGCACAGTTTAGAACGGAAGATTGACTCTTAAACACCATTCCTCTTGCTCCAGAGCTTTAGCATGGCTTCCAGCATTTTAACAGGGAAGAGTACAACATTTTCCCATGAGGTGAAGACTGCTGAGGTGACAGAGCCTGCCTTCTAACCTTCCCAGACATCAAGACCTGAGAAAGGATCATCTCCCTGTGGGAAAAAAATGATAGAATGGTTGTTGATATCCTGTACTGTCAGCAATGATCATGACTTCTGAATCAAAATAAGCATTTCTGAAACCAAAATAACAAGAATCACAATGAGAGGGCCGTAACAGTTGGGAACAGTACAAACATAAACACATAGCACAGATTAAACAGATCAGAATATCAGGGCTGTATCACCTACCCTGTATGTCTTTCTTTGATATGATTTTCTGCCTTTGGTTCTCTGAATTTCTAAAAAGTCTATCTTTAGAAAACGGTAAACTGACAGGAGATTTTCAGGAAAATTTAATATATCCATTACCTTCTTATCTGCAGAATGCCTGTGAACTTTGATAGAGGAAAACCTTCAGGTTAGGAAAGCATCTTCCCACCTCACTTCTCCAGCAGAAGAGGTGTTTAGTTTCCTCTGCATTACAAACTCCAACAGTTGTTCTTCTGTGCCTGCGTTCCTGTAAAAAAAGTGGAGGCTCATAACTGCATGTTTTAACTTGACAAGTAAACAGCAACACACACGTAGTAACACATCGATAAACTTAGCACAAAAAAAATCCATTTTTCCCCCAAACACTACGATCTTGTAAATTTAATTTATTTTCACATTACATTATAGTGTAATGTATCACTGTACAAATCATAGATTTTAAAAATGGGTTTGATTTCTTTTTTTTTGTTTTCATTAAATGCAAATCAATGAATTACATAATCTTCTGTCAGAAGTATTTTAAAGGAGGTTTATTTAGGTTGAAAAGCTCACACATTAAGTCATGACAGATTTACACTTCTTTCAAAAACTGTAATTTGTCATTGTGCTTATACTACATGACATGATCTTCAATTTCAAGATCACATATACTCACTCACCACAGGCTTTTCCCTCACTCAGGGCTAAAGCTGTATAAAAAATTCAAACATGACCCGCCAAGCATTTGTCCTTGCAAATTAAACACTTCTGGACATCTTATGATGCTTTTCAGTTTTCCTTTAGCTATATATTTTCATGGTTAGCAGCAGAATAGTTACATTATTTTTAAAATTTACACTTTTAGAATAAATTAGGCAACTTTGTTTTATTTGGCTTCACTCTGTAGTAAGCAAAGACAAGCCTAAGAGTCTCTGGCACAACTTATCTCCATGACTTTTTTAATGCCCCTGTAACCATACATGAGTTTTCACACTTCATACAATACAGAATAACTAGACCTAAACCACAGTTAGACAGTGCTGTATTCGTTTTCCCTGAAATATTTCTTCCATCCAAATCACATGGTTTTATTGAAATTTAAGGGCCATCTCAAAGAACCATAGGAACTTCTTCCTATATAGAAGTTTCACAAGAACAGTATTTCCAGCTATTAGTTATGGCTTTCCAAAGAGCCTACAAAGATGCAAATATTTTAAAAAACTTGTTAGTGCTCACCAGGTAGGAAATCAAAATTATAAATTCATTCCCATTGCTAAACTGGTTTGATATATCAGTATTGCCAGCATCTTCCTTTAACACCACCAATGCAATACTGTGCAAGAAACTGCCTTTCTCAGGATATTAGAGACATGATCATTAAAAGGTGCAGAAGACTGTTTGAAAACTAACACTACTATGTCAGTGTATTTTTAGCAGTTTTTTTCTTTCTTTGCAAAGAGGAAATGCAGGCAAATAATGTGTGCTGACAGCTCGCCAGCAGGAGTATCATCATTTGAGAGCGTTTACTATGAAATACCAAGATAACATTTCCCTCAATCTGTAGCGTAAAGCTGTCAAATTCTGGTCTGTTCCTGTGCATAATGAACTTCTGCTCCTGTTACATTGTTCTGACTGATGTGGGGATTATAAATTATTCTTAGGCATGTACTCTTACCCTTCCTATTTGCATATATTTTGGAAGTGTTTTGAACATTTATTATACCCATAACCTAAGCTCCCTAAGCTGTTCATCACCTGATGGGAATAAAGAGCCCATGTAAAAGCAACAGAAGGAGCTTCTCTGTAAATGCAGACTTTTAGCTGTAACATCAAACTGCATTAGCTGTTTGTTTTATCTTCTCTCTTTTTCCATAGCTTATAGACATTATGACTTAGCTACTTTTAATCTTCTTTCAGTTTACTGTTTATATTTCCCCCCGCAGGCATGAGATCTTTTTGATGTTGGAATTTTTAAAATGTCAGATAATAGCTTCCTCCCCAGAAACGGTTTTCCAAAATCTATTCTGGCAATTAAGTCCAAAATAATTAAATCAGGCAGGTCTTGTAATTGCATTGATTTTTGAGTGCCTATTCATGCTTGGTTTTCTGAGGTACAGAGTGTCATGACCCTAGTAAACACAATGTAGATTGTGGCTGAATTACACTTATGGAAATCAGAGACAAACATCTGGCATTCACCTTTACTGCAATGGGCCTTTATCCAGAACCCACTGCAGCTAGCTTGGTTAACTTCAGATACCTTGGTTATCTCAAGAAAACAACTTGCTAGTGAACACTTAGTTTGTTAGATCATGGTTTCATCAGGGCAGTCACCTGGCTCCTTGATGAAAACTTAGGGTATCATTTTCAAAACTGATTTAAAGTCTACACCAAGGGAAAAAGACTGCAGGTATTTGTCTTCCAGAATATTTCTGTCCTTTCTGGACAGAAAGGCCTGCACATGACTCCCTAAACAGACATTGCCAGCTTGTTATTTGGTAGCTAGCTCTTGTTGCACATTGGGAACTGCTTATTTCCCTTTCCTCTTTATAGTGGGAAAATAGCTTGACTTGCCGCCTCAGGCTAAGAGATTTTCAGTCATTTGAAATTTTTTATGCTTTTTAAAAATTCCCTGCACACTGTAGTCAGCTCTGGCTCCTTCAGCATTCTGTTTGCACAAGTAGGACATGTTGAGTATCAGCTGTTGGCATTCAGAGAGGGTAGATGAGAGGGACGTAGGGTGCCAGCAATGGAAACTGCTTTCATCCATCTCTGTCAAATTAGGCAGCTTTGAAATAGATAAATAAATAAAAGTATTGCCATTCTACTGCTAAGCATTTTAAAAATTCAAATGTAGGGAGCTGCTGACAGGCCAGAACTATGTCTTCACCTTATGGAAACTTATATGCATATAATTTGCTCAGAATTAAAAAGGGTCTCCAGAGATATTGAGACATTGTAGACTAATTTGTATATAAACCATCCTTTTCTCCTTTGGTGATTTTGTTTAGCAAGGATCATTCTGCAAGCAGAATCATAAGAGATTTTAGCAAATCTTATGATTTTTTTGGCAAAATCATAAGAGATTTTAGATTTATTTTTGTGTTCAATTGTTTAATGATAAAATCAGAAAAAAACAAATATTAATCTTTTTACTGCTAGGTCCTTTTCATCTAACTCATTTGTTATCACTGATAGCTAAGATAACAAAAAAAAAGAAAGTAAAATAAGTGAACTATTTAGAAACATCCCCTACACAACTCACAAGTAACAAAATTTGAGAGATTTTTTAATCATTAATATTATTTCAATGCTCTGTTACCTCTGTTTTCTAAGCGGAGGCCACAGCTTTTGAATGCATTTCTTTCTTTGTGTAACACAAGGTTTAAAAAATTCAGAGGTCTATGGTGCTGGGGGTAGTGAAGTATTTCTTCCTCTTTCCCATTCAACCAAGCATATAGCCATGATCTACCTCATTTTAAATCATTTCAAGATCTATCTTTACATAAAAAAAAAAAACAGTTATAAATTTAGTCTGCCCCAAATATGCAATCCAAATGCNTTTCCCATACAACCAAGCATATAGCCATGACCTACCACATTTTAAATCATTTCAAAATCTATCTTTACATAAAAAAAAAAAAAGCAGTTATAAATTTAGTCTGCCCCAAATATGCAATCCAAATGCCAACAAACATCTAAAACTATCAGCATTTGTGCAACAGCAGTGAGTCTTTCAAGAACATCAGAATCAATATGTCATTAAGTCAGGAGTGTCTAACAGTCTCTGAAATGAGTATAATTATACTAAAATATAAGAACAAAATGTTAACTAGTTAGTCTTGAGAAAATGAAACAAAAGAAACCACCTTTTAGGAAATACGGTAATATTTTCACTTATATAAAAAGTTACTGCAATGCACGCTCACTTCTTTTCCTTCTAGCATCTAAAGGCAGAGGAATATTGGGTGTCAGAATGAATGTGGAATCATAAAGGAAAACATAAGGAAACACTTTATAAAAAGAACAAGAATGAACACCCAAAGGACCCTAAGCACTTGACAACTGTATTTTGTCTGTCAGGAAACTCAGTCTATCTGTCTGTCTGTCTGTCTATCTATTTGACTGTCTACTGGAATACAGTGTTAAAGAGTTACAGACTGGAATACAATGTTAAAGTGCTAAAGCACTTTACTTACCTCTGAGTCTGAAATTTTTCCATTTTACCTTTCTTTTATATGAAGAAGCATCTGCCATCCCTGCTGTCCTGCCTATCAAAGAAAAAACTTAGACAACAGCTGGCTGGTCAGAAGTCAGTATGACAATCAGAACAGACTGGCAATCAACAGAGATACAACATAGGAAAACCAAAGATGAACACCACGTTCTGAATCTTGAGTTTTCTAACCATAACATAATACACTTTTATCTAAGGCTTTATTTAAGATCAAATGAAAATATGAGACAATGAGCTTAAGAAAAATCTTTCATATGCTCAACCTTTACCTAGGGAGTTGATGTGACTGCAACAGAAATCGAAGGAAACCTAGGTTTTGTAAAACCTAACCTTAAGATTTAAGATACCTTACTTTGATTTCCTATTCCCTTATTGTAACTTTCCACAGAAAGATTCTGAATACTTCCACACAATGGCCATGTATTTAGTTAGATCAAACCAGAACTGCTGCAAAGGTATCTCCACCACTGTGACTGAGATATTTCCCTGCCATATAGTGCCACCTAACTACTAGATACCTAAGCTTAGTTTAACTTTTGGTCCAGCACACACCCATCATTGCTTTTCTCTGTTGCAACTTTTTTCCTTCATCATATTTCAGACCTGAAAAATAGAAGTTTACACTTGCTAATTCATCAGTCAAACCAGAAAATTAAGTGGCAACATTAAATAATCTTTCAAATCCATCATATAAGCACAAACTGTGGATGTTTCTGTTGTTGCTTTCTTGCTGGTTGCTGAAATAACTTAGAGTAAAACTGAGATAACTTTTCCAGGTAATAAATCTAGTCTGTTCTAATGCTTACATATTTCCTATCTTCTTGATATTACAAGAAACTGTGAAAATAATTTTGTTTAGGAGAATTATCTGGACAAAGATGTTCTGACAGTTTTCTCTTTTTAAATTTTTAGTTCTACAAAGAAAATTCATGAAACACCTAACGTAGATTTGAAACATACATCTCAGTAATTCTAAAAATAACAGTAATAGCTGTACTACAGCTAAACCACTAGCTTTGTATATACCAGTCTACTTGAACAAATCAACTTGCTAGCAATGCATACAAACTAACCATAGTAACAAATAAAGGTCATGTCTGATGCAGATGATGATAAACTTTAAAGAATTTTGCACAAGACCCTCTTGTTTTGAGGGATGCTACAGTAGCCATATGTTAAGGTAACAGCAACCTATGTGTGACAGGGAGAGGAGCAGTCTGAAGATAATGAAGCTAATGATGTAAATACTGGTGGATCTGAAGTTAGGAGGACACCTACTAGAAATCCCTTTTCATGTATTCACAACTCAAGACTTACTTTTGGGTCATCTATTTATTTCTTTGTCCTACTTCATAGCTCCTTTGTCCCTGGTCTTAGTTCTAGATTGAAGAACCTCAGTATTTACCCATATTCCAGTCCCTCCTCCAACTGAAAAGCCACTGATTTTTGGAACATTTTTGCCCACCTTTCCCATGCAAAACATGACTTTTGTCATGCTTCATTTATTAGAAATTGTTTATGAGCAAACTCTGATTTTATTTCTCCCAGTTTTAAAAATTGACTTCCAAAGGTAGAGCTTTTATAAGGCTCTCCAAGGCAGTACTGCTTTTTTGACTTTCTCAATGGTATCTCCTTGCTGGGAAAGTTTTCTTTTCCTCTCAAACCCATCAGCAGATATCCAAGTGTTTGCATTCAGAATCAAGTACAAAAAACTCCTCAGCAAAACAGAAAGTTTTGTGCTAGGCTTCTAAGTCTTTGTCCTCAAGTTCAATAACATAATTTAGACCAGTTACTACACAATCCTATCACATCTGTCAGTTTTATCTAAATATATTCATTGCCTTTCTACTGGATAATGAGGTTGCCTCCGTATCTGCACATAGCTGCAAATGATGAAAACAACATTCTGAATGACACTTAGGGGTTCAATCTCCCATGAAACCTAGGGTGGATAGGGATGTGCTGAAACCCTGTTGAGTGCCTACTGGCACTCTGAAATCTGTGGTGACAAAGGAGTTTGGCAGTGCTTCAAACAGGTCTGAGATGTGTGGGCTGCTCCCAAATGCTGGATCACCTGCTTCTTGCAAAGCATGTGTGGGATCTTAATCAAGAAACACAGGACATTCAAACACCATATGCCGCAGCTGGAGAAATGAGTTTTCTTTTTAAGCCTTATGAGTTACTCTTTGGATGTGTCTGACTTCTCCCTTGACTGCTTACAGAGATTAAGTTCCCAGCTAATAATTACCAAGCTAGATTCTTATTATTAAGGGATCAGAAAACATAAATTAGTCAATTTGCATAGAAATTCAGAATACAGACCTGTAATCTTAGCAGGCATTTCTTCTGTTACTGTCATTGCTTCTACCATATTAGCAGGATGAAGGGTAGCTCTCATATTTATTAGCATTCTTTAAAAGTTTATAACTGCATATTTGATAAAGGCATGCTTGCTGACAGCTAGTATTATGCTCTAGTAGGTCATTAAAGTAATAAATCTGCCCTGAAATGCCTTAACAGAAAAAAGACAACAAACCTACACACATTTTTAAATGCATTTAAGTATAAAGCCCATAATTAAGTGCAATAGTTCATGAGATCAAATTTTAAATGTGATTTCTTGGTGTTGATACTGCTATATTTAAGCATACATGTAGAATCTTAACTGTCATGAACTATTTTAAATACATTAGAATTATTTGGCCTTTTACAATTAGAGTTAATCTGGTTGCCCTGACAGCAGATGATCATTTAAGGCACAGCTAGTGTTAAGTGCTGTATTAACATTTCAGTAGTTTTGACAGCATGGGTATCATCCTTCTAAAATAGCAAATTAGATAACATTAGCACTTTAAGATAAGATTAGATTATTGTGTATAGAATTAATTAAATTGCATTACCGTTCCTTGTTAAGACTTTGAACATTTCATGTAAAATGAATATTCATTGGACAAATTTATATCAGCTCTGGGACAACAGTCCCAGTGCTGCTGGGGAGAGTAGAAGGATGGAGAGAAGAACAGGTTGAATCGGAGAGGACACAGGTCTTCTGCACTATACGTCTGTGTGCACCAAGGTCCTGCACAGTGATGTACCCGGCACAGTTTTTTGGACAGCCCTGCAACCAGGCAGGCAGAAGCTCAGTTGTCTCTTAGACAGCATTCAGGGTCCCAGTGGGTAACCATCGCAAGCCCTTTTCTTCCTATTCTGTGGTTTATACAACTATATAAAGTAGCTTAACCTCAAGGATGAAAAAGATTTTACTAAAGACCAGTTTGAGGAAAATTCATTAGAACTGATTGATTTTAAAACATCCCTGAAAATCCTAGGTATTATAGCTAAATGTTCTTCCCTGTCTCTATCCTCACACACATACTTTCCTGGTCACTAGCAAACCAAATAAACCAGCAGACTGCACTAACATAAAATAGGGACCAGAAAATTTTACTTCCTGAACCCAGGTGATACCTTCTTTTCCCCAGACTAACTCCTCTCTCTGTCTTCTCCCTTCCTCTATCAAATTCCTGCTGCCTAGTGATGCAAGTTCAATGGTGAAATCAAAGCATCTCACAGTAGCTTAGTGTTTACAACATTCTCTGGAGCAAAAGCAGCATACTTGAGCAGAAGAGGTATAAAACTTCATATTTCACATTGCAGGAATATGCTCTAGCTTTTCAGTTGTATTTAAAAAAAGGCAACATTCAAATGTTGTTTTTGTATATATCCTGAACTAAACTCTGTTGCCTCCACCTTGACTATGGTTGTTCACTGAAGTGCCCACTCTGAGAATTCCCAAAGGCCAAATACCTCTGAAGACTTTTCACAGCTCAGGACCTACATCTCTGAACTGTAACGGTGTTGAGCTGACATCTGAGTGTATAGCCCGTCAAACTCTAGTGCAGAAATATTTATTCACAGACACATAGAGAAATATGCAACCTAAAATAGAAAGAGTTTAAGTATTAGGAGTTTCCCAGGTAAGTGATAAAGGAAAGCAAATGGCCTGAATAGTTTTCTCGGTCTAATGCTACACCCTAAATTTGTGTTAAACATTACAGTTAGGCCACCTGCATATTTCCCAGTTTAACTTTGATTAAAACATGAGCTCTACCCTATCCTATAAACACAGAAGTAATACAAAACCATATTTACCCAGTTTGTACATAATGGTATTGGACTAGCATATAGGAGGAAACAGAAACTTTTGTCTTAGTGCTCATAAGTAGAAAAAACTGTCTTCTGATTTTCCAGAGATGTTCATACACACATAAATATACTTTCAGGTTTGGTGATATCTTACCCTTGGGGTTATTATTTGCATTATCTCATCCTGACATTATTTTGAATCTTTTGGTCATAAAACCTTTTACATAGGTCTTCTTATTTCTTTACTTTTACATATTAAAAATTTAATAAGTACTTTTGTTAAGAAAAAAAAGTGTTTCTTTACATGCTAACAGAATAACCAGCATATTTCTGAAAGCAAACAGCCTTAACATTACCTTTGCTAAGATGACCACATGCCGCTGTGTCTTTCTGAACAAACAGCCCAGCTTACTCTTTTATTTAAAGATTTCAGTGTTCCTGTAAGCCATACAGAAACAGACCTTGGTAATAAGAAACTCAATGCTTCTGTGTTACAGGTGTTACTTTCCCAAAAATGCTCATTTCTTTAATTTTCCCACAAGGGGAAAGTAAGCAGCTGATTGTGCATAGCACAGTCATTTTCTGATTAGCAATTCATAATCCATCCTATGTTATAACCTTTGACAACTATCCTCCCTCCATCTTCCTAAGTTTAATTTCAGCTTTTACTAGTGCCAGTGAATGCCTCACCTAGGATTTCCTATAGGCATAAAATGATTGTATTTCATTTTGAGTACTGCAATAGGTATGCTTTCTTTCCTTTCAAGCCCTAGATATAAGATGGAATGCACAAGTGCCTTACTTGTATATCCTGGTAGGTGATCCAACTAGTCAGCTTCAGCAAAACTATATGACCAGCTTTGCAGTCAGGCATATATCACAGTCAGTGCTGTATACACAGTAACAAATATTCAGCCTACAAGCTGCCACTTCTTTTATAGCACATCTGTGGTCAAGAATCTACAGTCCTGATCTTAGACATTTTATATAGCTTCCATTTACCATTTACTGTATAGTGACTCATAATTATTCAACTGAGGCAGAAGCTCATCTACTTTTGGGTATTAGTAGTAAATAGGCAGCGTATAATCCTTAGAAACTTAAGTTTGATTTTATGTAGATATGAAGAACTTCCCTTGCATAAGGTGATTCAGAAAAGAATTGCTGCTTCAGAACCCAAACATCTTGCCTACATTTGCTGTAAGGCACATTTGTGCCTCTCAGGTTTTGCTTATGCGCATGTCATAGTGCATTATATTCTTGGCTGAGCTTGAGACATACATCAAGCACATAATTGCATTCCTATGACTGAACAAATTACCAAATGCCTTTTAATCCATTAAATATACACATGCATCTACTCCAAGCTTGCAGTAAATAAAAGGAAACTTGGCTATGTGATTAGACTTGTCATTAGACAAGAATATACATCAACAGTCAATATCACTTCCTCCATTCAAAAGATGCACTGAAGAACACATACTTCACAATCGTGGAACTGCCCAGAAGAAATGTAAGAGAGAAATACACAGCCAACACACTTAAGGTTGCAGGAGCAGACCATGAGCAACACGGTGTCCAGAATGGAGGTAGGTGAGACACACAGACCCAATGCTGTTTACTTGTGAGGGTTTCACCCGCTGTTTACTTGTGAGGGTTTCACCATCATACTAATAGATGGATGACATGATTTTTCCACGTGCCAACTAATCTCAATTTAGGGGATCATTCAAAAAAGTATGTTCTATTTCATAGATAGAGATAGGAGGGGAAAGAGGCTTAATGCAGCTTTTCATAAACATGTTAGTCATAAAAATGGATTGCTTTGCAAAACTAGACAAGGGTGATTTGCATCTGGATTCCCCTTTGTCCCTGAAGAGAAAGGAGTTATCACTGATAGGTCTAAGTTCATTAATTAACACACAGTGCAGCCCAGTCAAGTGTTTTCACAAAGAACAATGCATGGCTAGATGTATTTGACTGTTGAACTAAATAGCTAAAGGGAAATTATTTGAATACTCCAGGAAAAATAATGTTGTTATAAAGGCTGAATCCATAAATTAATTGCTACAAAACATTTTAGAAATGCAATGTTGTACCTAGCACTGTTTCAGCATCTGCACAGCTGTGAATTGATCTAATATTTTTTACTGAGGGCTGCTATTTTAATGCAACATCCTCAGCAGGAAGTCTGGTCTGTGACCCATGTTTTGTGACAAAGAAATACTACAGCAATCACCAGATAAATAGAAGATATAACCAATAGATGAATAATAGAGTATTCCATTGTAGATGTTTTCAGAAAAACTCTGTTTACTAAATTTCCTACACTTCTTTACTGTGTTTTCACAGAATATCTTGTCAAGAGCTTAAGATGGAAAAGTAACCAGGAAACCTGTTATTTCTTTACAGGATTACCTGCATACTTTCCTTGCTTCTGCCTAATTTTCATTTGATAGTTTCAGAACTTCATATTTACCCATATACTGTTCTACTTTAAGCCAAATATTATGCAGTCTCATAGATACAGAAATACAGACCTGTCTAGTTACCTTCTCTATTAGCATCTAGCAACATAATAAATGATATAATGAGACACATCACACAATCATAGAATCATAGAATAGTTAGGGTTGGAAAGGACCTTAAGATCATCTAGTTCCAACCCCCCTGCCATAAGCAGGGACACCTCACACTAAACCGGGCCACCCATGGCTCTGTCCTGGAACACCGCCAGGGACGGAGCACTCACAACCTCCCCAGACAACCCATTCCAGCATCTCACCACCCTAACAGGAGAGAATTTCTTCCTTATATCCAGTCTAAACCTCCCCTGTTTAAGTTTTAACCTGTTACCCCTTGTCCTTTCACTACAGTCCCTAATGAAGAGCCCCTCCCCAGCATCCCTATAGGCCCCTTCAGATACTGGAAGGCTTCTATGAAGACTCCACGCAGCCTTCTCTTCCCCAGGCTGAACAGCCCCAACTTTGTCAGCCTGTCTCCATATGGGAGATGCTCCAGTCCCCTGATCATCCTCGTGGCCCTCCTCTGGACTTGTTCCAATAGTTCCATGTCCTTTTTATGTTATATGTTATAACATACAATCATGTTCTACTACGCAGTAATAGGTCCACAACAGGACTAGGTGCCCAAGAATGTTTCTTAGTGCCTATATCCAACATAGATGAATCAGTGTAATTCATAGTGTCATATCATAGAATCACAGAATGGTTTGTATTGGAAGGGACCTTAAAGAGCATCTAGCTCCATATCCTGCCATGAGCAGGGACACCCTCCACCAGATCAGTGCTGCTCAAAGCCCCATCCAACCTGGCCTTGAACACTTCCAGGGATGGAGTATCCATAGCTTCTCTGGGCAACCTGCTCCAGTGACTCACCATCCCTATAGTGAATAATTTTTTTCTAATATCTATTCTCCTCTCTTTCAGTTTAAAACCATTCCTCCTTGTCCTGTCACTACATGCTCTTGTAAAAAGTCCCTTTCCAGGTATCTTGCAGGCATCCTTTTAGTACTAGAAGGCTGCTAGAAGGTATCCCCAGAGCACTCACTTCTCCAGGCTGAAGAAGCCTTTAAATGTTTTTCTTCTTAAATCCTTAAGACTGGGGTTTGATGTTCATTAAGATTACTAGAAATGACAAAGCTGTGCAATTGGTGCATGAGAAGGAAGGCACACCCACACCACACCATGTTCTGAAGGTGTCATTCATGAGTTGTGCTGTGATCTCATGATGTACAAAGGCAGAAAACTAATATAAAAGTAACTTAAAACTTCGAGAAGGGGACAGATTGATATCTGCATCTTCTCCCTGACACTTATACAAAACAAAGTAAGAACTGTACCATGACATACCAATAAGCTCATCAAGTCCTATGTGCTCCACAGCAGTACCTGCAGAAAGTTACATGAAAAGGACAAGGACAATACTACCTGCTCAGGTTTCTTATCCTAGTGCCTTTGTGCAGCAGGTGCCCTGAAAGTCACAGCAGGCTTTGTTTCTATGTTTCAGGAAGCCTCTGTACCAGGCTGCTGTTTGTCCACTGCAGGATGCTGAGGAAGATACATGAGCCAAAGAAACTGCAGCTGATGACAAGACAAAGGTAACAAAATCCTATTTAACTTTACTAGCATTGCAGATGATGTCTTCACATCTAAATGAACAATTCCTCTCTGAACGTAACTGAGCAGCATTTTCAGTAAAACATGACATTATAGGCTTGCTGTGGCCAGCACAATCCATCCTTCTCAACATTGCATACATATGAATACTCTATTTTTTTACCTCCTCTAGATTCTCTTGCCTACTTCTAGGCTTTCTTCAGAACATGTTCAATATCCTTTTGGTTGTGGTTTATAGGTATGATTGGGATGTAGCTTCATTCAGAGTTATGGAGATTCATTAACTTGGGAAACAAATGTAGATTCCTGTTTCTTCATGTTCTTCTATATTCAGCATTCCAGCAAAGTTTAAAATTGTCAGCCTGAGAGATGAAGGGCTAGACTAAGGGATCTCTGAGGGATTCAGGGGGGAAGGAGAAAGAAGACACTAATGGCCTAATGAATGGCTGTTTTGATAGTTAGTGGCTTTCAAATTTTATGCTGTGATGATGATCCTTTCTACCTCAAATCAGCATCTCCTGTGGGCATCCCTAATGCCAGTTCTTAACAGTAGAGCCAAAATAGCAAATTGAACCAAATCATCCATTGTTATATAATAGTAATCCCCCCATTACCCCTGGGGTTTTTTCCTTTTTTTTTTTTTTTTTTTTTTTTTTTTTTTTTTTTTTTTTTTTTTTTTTT
>NDXB01018775.1:0-34538 GCA_002631895.1 Agapornis roseicollis | reverse complement strand
CAGTAGGCACCAGGGACAGCAGCAGCAGGCAACAGCTCAAAGGCTGCTTCCCAACCCAGGGGGTACAGATGACTTCAACAAGCACAGCTGCACACATCCATTCTCAATCTCCCAAATTAAATTACCTTTTTTTTTCCTTTTCAAATACTCTATTTGCTGTTTCTGACAGTTTATTTTGGGGTCCCAGGCACATTCTGAAGCCCCAACCTCCCCTTTCTTGTTTTGCTTTCCTCTGCTGCATAAGAAGGTGGCTCCAGCTTGGGGAACTGGCCCTTGGCCCATGGAGCAGCTTTTGCCACAGCACACAGGGTACAATTCCCAAACTGCCAGCCAACCAGCTGAGCCACCACACACCTATTAACAGGATGGATGGTAGAAGCTGCAACACAACCCCAACCACTGGGGAGTCTCCCAGTTTTAATGACAATCACTAACTCTCAGCTTCCCATCATCCCCAAGAAGCAGAAAACGTGGCTGAAAAGGTGAAAGGAGGCAGGTATGCAAATGCAAAGCTGCTCTGCAGCCTCTGCATCACACCAGTAGCTTCTGTAATAGGCTGCTGGCTGCATTTCATATATAGAGCCAAGACCAAAACTCCTGCCTCCAAACCCAATCTCCATCTGACAAATCAGCTTAGGGAAGGTGAAGCACTTGATTTCCTCAGACAGAGGAGGTGTCTACAAAGAGATGGCATAACCGTATTGCAAGGTTACTTAAGATGGGAACTCACCTAATTATGAAGCATAAAAGGGACAAGAAGCATAACAGGGGTAATGCAAGCAGGCTTCAGCCCTGATGAGCACCCCGAGGTCATTGCTGTATGCCAGATTGTCCTGGCGGCTGCAGAGACACCAGGAGTCTCCAAGGACAAGACCTTGGTGTCCCTGGTGCACAGAGAGCCTGACTCATTTCCCAAGTGAAACAGCCTGTCCCGACTAATACGTTTTAGTTAGTTTAACCCACACCATAATCTTCCCTTCTCAAATCCATCTCTGCTGGCAAAAAGAAAACATGGCTATAAAGAAAATCACAAATAAAGAGTTCCTCTTGATCCATGAATTTCATTCTCCAAGAAACACCACCGTTGTGCCAGGCAGGGAGTGCTGGCTTACAGTCACTTAGGAAGCACCCCGGCTGTGGCTGTACTTGGCAGAGTATCGCAGGCATGCAGTACAACACGCTAACAACAGTCTGCTTTTCTAGAAGGCATTTCTCTTTCCCTCTGGAAAACTAAGCATGACGATATTTATTAAAAACTCAGGGAAAGACAATGCGAGCTCCTTGGTGGCTTCTCACAATGCTCAGCCTGTGCTGCAGATCTCCAGAGACAACAGAACATCAGCTGCCTGAGCCAGCTTGATTCCCCCAGACAGAGCCACCCTCAGCACCCCATGAGTGCTGGAGCTGTGGAGGGACATTGGGGGCTGCCAAAGCCATGGCTGGCCATGGCAACAGCGCAGCTCCTTGCACCTCGGACGGCATCCATGCAGCACTCCCTGAGCAGGAGGGGTTCTGCCAGGAGGAATCCTGTCCTTTCCCAGGGCTTGCCAAGGCTGCACAATCACGGAGATCAGGAGAACTGGGTCTGAAGAGCAGAGCTCCTCTCTCCGCACACCCTGCATGTTCTGATTCATAGAATCATAGAACAGTTTGGGTCGGATGAGACCTTCAAAGGTCATCCCATCCAAACACCCTGATTAATGTTTCTTTTGGTTTTGTTGGATATGGATCTTAATGCCTGCACTGCATTTATAAATCAGAGAAGTAGCCCCTGCTCACAAAGCCTCTGTAGAACAATACCTGCTCTGAGACTTCTCTTTTCACAGGAAGGGAACAGGACGAAAGCCCCATGGTCGCCCAACACACGCAGACCTGTGTCCAGTGATGGGGCACAGCCAGAGACCTCATGTGAGCCAGCCATTTGGTCCCTGAGGTAGGGACCAGAAGAGCTCACCTTCAGCTGCACCCTGGAGGAGAGTGCCTGCTGGAACAGGGCTCCTAGCTGGACTGCTGAAGGATGTCACGATTCATTTCCAGACTCTGATACTTAAAACACGTAGTATTTTCCCCACTTGATGCGGCAGTGGAAATACTGCTATAAAAACTGGAGCCTCAAGTTCTGCACTTTTATTTCTCTACTGGATGAAGCTTGAGTTGAAAACAGGCAGACGACAGACAACCACGAAATCTAGCATGGAAAATTGAGAAGACCACAAAATACCACTAAGATTGGAGGCACCCAATTGGGAAGGCACACCATCGGAGCAAGACCTGCCAGCACAGGCAGCAAAGCAAAAGGGGGCATCGCTGCCTTTCCGAGGACCACTACTGCATTCTCTCCCACCTCCCCATTGCCAGGTGAACCAGCACCCTCCTCCTCTTCCTCCTCCCAGCAAAGCTCAGCAGCTCTGGGGATGGATGGGGAAGAGAGGAAGAAACAGAAACATCCAGCTCAGAGAGTGGCTCCTGCCTCCCACCCTTTGTCCTGCAGCAGGATGTTCGGGACTCGCCACAGTGGCTCAACCATCCATGCCAGCTCTTGTGCCATGCCCCACGGCTTACACAGCTTCAGGCAGCAGCTGAGAGCCTGCAGCAGGGGTTTTGGGCTGGTCTCAGTAGGAACTTCAGCTGGTCCCATAACTTACTGGCACAGCTGGGTTTATTTTTAGGCATGTTTATACCAAAACTGAATCTTCGCAGAGACACAGCTTCAGGGGCACAAAAATGCTTTTCCTTATTATGTCTGGAAGCGGGCAGCGGTATCTCCAAAACTTCTCCTCATCTCTGCTGGCAAACCACTTGTTTTCTAGAGGAGACTTCACAACTTACGCAATATCATCTACCCACACCCTCGAAGCAGATCATGCTTTGAGTCATCTCAGAAGGAGTAAACACAGAAGTTATAATGAAGGTTTCACATATCTATGGTCTTCTTGGCACTCTTAGGCCTGATCTCAACAACAGAGCAATGCAGAGGCAAATTCCTCAGCATTCTGCAGCAACTGGCCAACATCCACTCATAAGGCTGGATAGGATGAGCAGTGAGCTGTGGTGGTACCAATGTTGGCAGCACACTCAGCAAACACAGGGCATCCCAACCTGGCATGGACAGGGAAACAGTGCCTTGATGGTGGTGCACCCTTTTAGAGACACAAGGCACAGACAAGCCAGACCTGTCATTTTGGGAGTTGAAAGCATTTCTTGGGACAGAGCGAGGGCAGAACCCTGCAGCCGCATCTCTTAGCTTCTCCCAGGGGACTCCCGTGCATAGGATGTACCCCTGAAACCACAGATAGACACTGAAGTTTGCACACATGCCAGCCCTGCAGGGCTGCAATGCCCTCAGAATGCTGAAGTGCTTGTGCAGTCACTTAGCAGCTTGGCACCCTCTGCTTTGCCTCTGCCTCGCTCTGAGCAGGCAAAGAACAAAAGCAGCCTGAAATCGTTTCCTTTTAAGCCCTCCTGCAAACCAAAACACAGATGCCACATCTAATTTTAGGCCTCCTAGCCTTGAGAGCCTTCTTTTAATTCTCTTTTTAAGCAAGCAGCAAGATAGTCATCTTGGGACAAAGCTGCCAAAGCAGCCAAGCGCCCACCTTAACCCAAAGTCTTGGGAAGCCAGAGGGTGTGGGGAAGGCAGAGTCCCATCCTCTCCACCAGCCAGGAGCAAACAGGTCACCCTGATCCCAGGGGATCCCACAAGACACATGGAGCCCCCTTTGTCAGCTGAGAAGCAGCACACAGAGGGACTGGCCCGCTGCCTTGCTAACCTCAGGCTGCCACCTTACCCCTGCCAGGATATGGACAACTACTCCAACTCAGGCCGTCATTCAACTGTTTAAGCACCAATGAGGCAAAACAGAGGGTGAGCCGAACAAAGGGAGAACTGCTGCCCCAAGGCCCCTCTTAGCTGCTACCCTCAGCCCAGTCTCATCCCACCCTCAGCACAGCTACAAGGGGAGGGTGGTACATGTGCAGGTGCTCCACTTGGCTCCCCCTTCAAAGCCATCCTCTGAAATGGCCAAGAAACAAGGATCTGGTGTTTGACACAGGCTCTGCTGTAAACAAGAAAGGGAAAAATTCCCTGTGATGCTATTATTTTTTTTTCCTAATTATTTAAAGATGTTCCCGCATACCTGTGAGCCGATTGGGAAGCAACACATCTAAATTTCTTTTCAAGTGGAAAATCGTATTATCAGGGAAAGACTTTTCAACCACAGGGAGCACATAAAAACTAAGCAAATAACTGAAAGCCAAAAACCAAAATCCATGTGAAAAGGCTAATCTAATTGGGACAACCTCAGATGATCTGAACCTATGAGCACACACAGGGACAAAGCCTGGAGTCAGCCAAGGAGGGGGACATGGTCCTTGCAGGACCCACAGCTCCAGGCTTCGGACCTGAGCTGGACATGTCCCACCTAGACCTGCCTAGCTGCATGGAGCTGGTGCTTCCAGACAGCAGGAGAAGGGAAGGGAACCTGGAGGGTTAGTTCTCAACTTTGTCTGAATGGTGAGAAGTGATGCAGATACAAGCCCTGTGATGCCCATGCAGAGACTTACAGAGCCGCCTCCAGCTAGGGGAGCCCACATCAGCACTCCTTCCCACAGAGAACATGGTGCCAAGCACCCATTTCTCCACATCTCCTCCACAGAAGCTGCAGGCACCGGGGCAAGGGATGGAGATGTTATTTATACAAGAAGATAGTCATACAAAACCCACATGCTGTGTCTGCAGGTGGAAGGGACACATGCCCACAGACACACACACACGACCCAAGAAAGAACGTAGATCATCCAAATAATATTGACACACAGTATCTCATTTTCCAGTTAAGACACCTAATCGCCATCCGGATGAAAGCAATTAGCCTGATTTGCACTTAAGTTACTTTTCTCCCCTTCTCTCTTTCGTAAGGAGGAAGAGGAGTTGCCAAGAGAGTCCAACCCTCCCCAGTGGCACGTCAGAAAACGTGGGGATGCTGCTGCTGCCTGCTCCAGATAGACGGGGAGAGGGAGGAGGCAGGAGCCTTCTCTAGGAAATTACTGATACAGGAATTTGTGCCTGGGCTCTGTTCTCAGCACACAGGCCAAGGTCAAAGCATTTCTCCTGCCATTTCTAACCAGCAAAGAAGCTAGTGCAGCTAAAACATGTAACACCAGGCAAGCTGCTGAAGGCTTAGGTGAGAAAACACCAGAAAAATAAGTGAAGTACTACCTTTGGAAGGCAAGAGGCAGCTCTCTAATGCCCTCCCCAACCAGTAGGAACACAGAGGGAAAGTCCAGTATGTTTTCACCTTGTCCCAGACACTGTGTATGTCCCATGGAGGCTCTAAAGTGTATTTTGGGAAATCTGCAGCCTCCCTTCTGGCATTTATGGGCATCAGAGGGCCAGGGCTACAGCTTAACTTAACTGGAGCTTCACGCAAGGCGCTGACAACCCAGGTAAGGTGGTCAGCATCCCAGGACATCATCCCAATGTCACTGGCTGAAGACTTCAGAAGAAGATGATCATTACAGCTCTGGCCATGCCCGGTGGCCAGGACAACGTACGGTGCACTGGAGCAGATCTGCATGGTACAACCAGGGCTCTGGCAGTCCAAGTACATGGAGAGCATGTCCCAGAGTCCATCTCTCTGTGGTGCAGACCTATCACTACAGTCACACATGCCAGGCTTCTCACCCCGGCTGCTGTGCAGGATGGCTGCTTGAAGTGCTCCCTCACTCTTGCAGCAAAGGGTGCCCTGCACAGAAACTACTGGTTTCCCAACACTGGTGATGCTGCACTGACTGTCTAAGCCTTATTTAAGACATATTTATTGCTCTCAGAGCTGTTTTGGGAGCAGCAGCTACCCTGCCTGCAATCTTGAGATGTTCAGCATGGTCCATGGCATCACACAGACCACGTTTTGGGTAGCACAGTGGAGGGAGCAACCAGCCCCTCTGGCCTAAATGTGGGCTTATCCATGACTCTTCACTGGGGACTGTTAGGCTTTTACTTATTATGGCATGCTCCATTTGCTGCTTTTTGGTTGCACAGGAGTGTCACCAGGAGATGTGCAGAGCTTAAGGTGTTATCCACCCATACAGGCACTGGAGATGCCAGGAACTGGGTGTCAGCCAATTCATCCCCCAGTAGGATGGGTGCCCACTGCTCCAGCAAAGGGCAGCAGCTATAAATACCTATAGAGGTTAGCTATATTTTGAAGATGACTTATAGTACTGCAAAATCACTGGCGCTGTCATCTGTGTCCCAACAAATCATCCTACCACTTCTGAGGACATGCCAGCCTTTGACTTTGTTAGTTCTTATTATTCAAAGAGGCCTCCCAGATGGGGGGCTGAGGTGTTTCAAACTGCAGAGGAGCATGGGGTGACCTTGCTCTTTCCTGGCTTCTGCTCACATAGCCTTAAACAGGAAAAAAGCAGTGGCAAGAGAGCAGCCTGAGCCAAGCCTGTCCCCCCTGCCCACCCTATCTCTGGGCAGGTACCTGCGGGTACCATCCCTCTTCCCTGCAGGCATCCAGGCAGTGAAGAGGCTCCTGTCCCGATCTCCTGAGGTGAGATGCTGCACCCCAGTAACCCCCCTCCTGCATACTGTCCCGGTGCCTGAGTGCTGGACAGGGCCACACATCCCTGGGGACAGCATTTAGGTCTGCTAAAGTAAACGGGACTATTGCCAAGGTGTAAAGTCCAGTGCAGGAGTACATTTGTGCAGGACTCCCTCACAAAGCCAAGCACAAACACATGCCTGGCCCCCTGGAGCCCACCTCCAATAACTGCCAGAGCCCACTGCAGGTTGTATGTTCTGAGGAACTGCTGCCAAAGCGACCGGCTCATGACAAACCCCATCTCCAGAAAAGGAGTAATTCATATTTCTCACCGTTGCCTGGAGGCTAAATAAATTGCTGCTGGGCTGTAAGTGCCACAGAAGAAAAGTGCCATAAAAGCACAAAGTGCCATTGCCGATAATGTTCTTAGTACTGTTAGAGGATACACGGAACCTCATGTAAAAATACTCATGAGAAAAAGCAGGGTCACAATCGCTATTTTTGAGGCAGAATAAAACCACAAACACACACTGCAGAGGAAGGCATCTTGCCACGCAGTGCTCCTCCTGTGCCCACTGCTGGGAGAGGAGCTAACCTGTGGATGAGCAACACAGGCATACCAGCAGAGACCACAGACAGAAGTGGATGCAGTGAAGAGCTATATGCATAAGAACCTCTGACACCAGTCTTTGCCATGACAGCTAGGTCAGTCCCTTTTCACTCTGATGAGATTATTGTACCACTGTTACTGGTAAAAATAATAAAGCCAGCTCCGGTCCACACGTCATGCAGTCGCTATCCATACTGGGGCCACCAGTCTGTCTCAAGTGAAAACCCCAAAGTGATCAAACTGCTTTCTTCCATGGCAGGAAAGTGAACAGAGCCTGACTTCCCCACAGCGTTCAGCCTCGAACACCAGGTCAGCAAGCCCAGGCTGGACAAGGTCACCCCAACCCAAAGGCCAGGAATGCTCATCCACACAGATGCAGCCAAGCCCCACTGTTTAGCACACCCAAACCTACAGATAGTTGGCAATTATATCCCACAGACCACTACAGCAGTCCAGAGATCCCCAGGGATCCATGGACCGCCTGGAGGCTGCTTCCCCAAACCTCTGCTGTGATGCCTGCTGTGCCATGCCAAGGCAGCCAGGCTGGTCGAGCACAGCCCCCCCACCACAGCTGAGCTGAGGTTTATCTCACCTCCTTTCCCCACAGTAACTCAAGGCATGGGGGTCCCTTCTGCCCTGCCCATACCTCAGGGCCCCGTGCCTGCTCCCTTGCCCAGAGCACCCTGCAGCACTCCTGCATTCATGCACAGGATTTGCATTGGCCTGGCAGCATCTTCCAGGTACTCCCTGCTGTTGTCCATGCCAGCCTGTGCAGGAGGAGGTACAGCTGAAGCAGAGACTCCCAAAAGACCACCAGCCACCTCCTATCATCACATCTGTGCCCCACCAGTGCCAGTAAAGTCCAGCCCAGAGCCACCTTGGCCCCTGGCATCAACAAGAAGTTGCAGTCCTGCTGTTCAGTTTGAAATACAATGACTGAGAACAGGAGGAAGGCAGAGACAGGATGGCATGCCTGCACTGGCCAGATATTAAGAGTTGACATGCCTTTATATGCCTCTTAATTGTTTACAGGGCGTAAATACTTCACTGAAATGGGAGAGTGGACATTTGCCTCTTGCACATCTCATCTCCTGGCTCTCTTGAGGAAAGGAAAGAGCTGGAAAGGATCAGGTACCCACACAGAAAACTTTGCCATTGCTGCATTCCTATGAATACAGTACAGAAACGGGTTTGCCCAAGGTGGAAGACCACTCTGACAAATACATCCTCCCAGAGCATAATAACAAAGGAAGATGCCCATGCCCTGTGTGTCACATCACCACGTTGCTGAGCCATTGGAGAAGTGTTTTCCCAGCAGGCACAGGTCAGGTGGCCTGCCCAAGATGACTTTGTGGCATTTGCTTTGTGTCGGTTTCTTGAGCAGATGTTCCTTTTGCAGAAAACATTCTTCAAAACCAAGAACATTCACTTAAATTGCAAAAATGCTGAAGTAAACTGAGCAAGAGGAATAAAAGATCACATCTCATAAACCCCTCAAGCAGATAGGCTCATCCAATGCTTCTTGCTTCCATCCTGCCATCTGGCTTACGATGCCATGCTGTTTGATTACCCACTAGCAAATGTGTTCAAGACTACTAGCACCCCAAAAATGCAGAGGATGGCAGAATAAAGCAAAACATGCAAAGCTGATGCCCCTCAAGGCACACACATCATCGTGCAATATACTGAACACCAAAACCCTCCTCTACAACCTATGGTGTATGTGGAGGTGTAAGGCTTAGCGGGTTATTACATCAAGATTCCTATGAATTGTAACAGAGGGAAAGGAGGGTTCTGACAAGGGGCAGAGGCTGCTCAGGACCTCTATAAACAAGAGCAGCAGTACAGCATGAGAGTGTGGTGAAGCACAGGAACAGGCTGCCCAGAGAAGTTGTGACTGCCCTATTCCTGGAAATGTTCAAGGCCAGGTTGAATGGGTCTTTGAGCAACCTGGTTTAGTGAAGGTGTCCCTGCCCATGGCAGGGGGTTGGAACTAGATGATCTTTAAGGTCCCTTCCAGCCCTAACCATTCTATGAGTCTATGTTCAGGGATGTTGCTCATGAGTTCCCATGCACCGGCCAGGTGCAGCTGCAGAGGATGCTCACTTCCTTGACAGCAGAGCAGCCCAGAGGAACAAACGAGGTTTACCAGAAGCAGCAGAAAGCCTCCCACAGAATAGCTGTCTTTCAGAAAATGCCCGTTTGATGAATTTAGAACGTTCCATGGGATGACAAAACAATACGATCTTTTTCCTCTTGTATTTAACTTTGCAATTTTAGCCTACAATATAAGCGGAAAGTATCCATTTCAAACTGAAACAGCCTGTGGAGCCCGTCTGTGGACAGCCACTAGTGAGGATGCCTAGCACAGATGGAAAGCCAGCTAGAGTAATGACTGGCAATACGGACACGGCAAACAGCACAGCCATTTTATAAACACTGACTTAAAAAATATAGATGAAGCTCAGTGCCGAGATAAAAAATAAGTCAGTAGCATGAGCTCCAGAGGCCCCTTCCAGCCCTAGCGAATCTGCAATGTAAATGACACAAAAATACTAAGAACTGCTGTCCTCTATTACAAATTATTTCTAGCTCTGTGAGATGGAACTGCTTTCATCATACCAAAAAAGATGTTCCTGTGAGAGTGAAATGAAACAAAACGAAACAACCCAAAAAAGCCAACAAAACACCCAACCTTCCCATGTTTTACGAAACTCTAAATGGCAACGCTTACAGCTTTCCTTCCAGCTCAGGAGCATGGGGCTCTCTTCCCCACCACGTACAGACACTGACTTCTGATTAGCTCCAGTTTGCACGGTGCTTTTTCCCCTGAACCACCCATCAGAAATTTGCTCTCGAAGCACTGCAGGCCTTTATCTTTCCTTCGCCTGGGAGACGCAATTCAGAGGCATCACCCTGGCACGGACACAGAGCGAGCTGTTGTTTCCTGCTGAGCGCAGCGTGGCCTTGGAGGGTTCCCGCAGCAGAGGCGAGGGGAGTCACGCATGGTCCAGAGGGGCGGCCGGCAGTGGATGGCATCCAGCATTCATTGCATCGCTACACTGTTTATGCCTTAACTCTAGCCCGGATTGTCCCACGCTTTCCTCGGTCTGAAGCGAGGGGTGGGAGGCAGAGACTTCCAGGAATTGCCTGCTCCACGCTGCATGGACACGCTGGCAGCAGCGGCATGGTCCTGATGCAAGCACCCACAAACCCACCAATGGCTACCGGACTCCTCAGCATGGTACAGCCCCTCATGTATGCCTCATGCCAACACGTTCCACACCACAATGCCCACCAAGCATGGCCATACTGCCAGGTGCCCACCAGAAACAGCATCATCCTCCTGCTCCACGTGCAACAACTGCCCCACAGAAGAGCTGTCCTCAGGAAGGGGGTGATCCTGCCCTGGGAGGCTGATGCCCATCCCAGCAGTAGTGATCCTGGTCTGGAGGCTGGTGCCCATCCCTGTGGCAGGGATCCTGCACCAGGGGCTGGAGCCCATTACCCCAGCCTTGCAAGAATGGAATGCATGTGGAAAGGCACAACTGTGCACCAGGTTCCATTTTCTTCCAGGCATAGCAATGTACAAAGCCAGAGGATCCTACATGGGCTACAACACATGATTTCTCTCTCGGTCACTGTCAGTATGTTGACATATATCACCCTGCAGCCCTCAAAACACCAGCACAAAATCACAACCAATTTTTAACCAGCTCTCTTTAGCTGGAATGAAGTTCTCACAACAGGAACACCAAGGAGTAACATGAAGCACAGCTATCATCTGTGTAACAAATACCGGTGAATGCTGCAAGCAGTGGGGAAAAACACAAACGCTGTACACACAGGAGAATAAATGTCATGGGCAAATCTTTGACAGCTTCCTGGCCTGAAACCCTCGGTAACTGAGGCCAGAGCACGCAGAATGCCACTATAACCCAAATTCACCAATGCTTTTAAAGCTTTTTATGCACTATTTCTCTGATGAAATTTTCTGAATTCTTAACTAGTATTTTCTACTCCAAGTGTCATGTAGAACTCACCCTACTGTTGCAACCAGCACTTAAAAGCAATGGGGAGGGGGAGAAGTAATCACTGCTGCTATCAAGCACACGACTTTGGAACCAGCTTCCATTTGGTACAAGAGTTCAAAAATTCAAGACATGGGCAGAAGAGGATGGAGCAAATTCTGTCCTTGACCAGTTTTATAATGAACTGGTGAAAAGGCAAAGAGATGTTTTGTGTTGCAAGAGTGGTGTGGCCACATACAACCCCATGGAGCGTGCATGCCCTCCAGTCTATCCTTAAACAATGCAATGCATTTCCCTTTTCCATTGGAAGAGAACCTCTCCCACCAGAGAGAACCAGCAAGAGAGGGAGGGATAGATCGAAGAGGGAGGGGAAAAAGAAGAAACCATTTTATGATACTTGGTAGAAGCTGTGGGCATATGAAGACCCCAGAACCAGAAATCAACTGTGTGGAAGGAGCAAGCTGGAAAATAAATAACACTGGAAATTGTTCTTTTCCTTCATCCACTGCCACAGACATAAATCCCAGTTTAACGGCAAAGGAAAGGGTGGTGCCAGCCCCTTGGACAGAGCTTTCACCTCCAGCATGGCACTCGGCAAGCACAGATCGGAGCGAGGACTGAAAGCATCAATACTTTCTGAATGCCCATGGGCTCAGCCAGTGTGGTAACGCACAGCCCATGGTCCTGCCGGTCCGGAGGGGTTTCTGGGAGGCTCTGGGCATCTTCAGGAGAAAACAGCCAGTCCCTCTGCATGCGTTCCGCCAGCAGAACGCAGGCTCCTGGAGCAGACTTGTGTGTGCCCAGCACCAAGTCAAACAGCTCATCTTGACAAAGGACCCCTCCTGCCCTCACACCACTGAAAGGATAGCCTCATTTATCAGTTTAAATGAAAACTAACCCACAGCAAAGGCTGATATAAATTGGCACTCTCTAAACGCAATTAAAACAAGTCAACTAGGTAAGCGTGGTAGAAAATAAACAAGCTTTGGCTTGCGTATCTCAGCTCTTCACTGCGCAGCTCTTGGCAGCAAGGGAAGGAGCCACAGCGGCTGTGCTCCCAGGGAAGTGCAGGGAAGTGCCCGTTGTGCCATGCTCCCTCATACACATGGGGTTCACTGCACCTGCCCCTGTCCTCCAGGAATATGACTTGAGCAGAGCTTCAACAACCTGGCTACTCCAGTTACCTGCTCTCAGTGCATCACTTCATAACCTTAACTCAAGCTGTGACTGATAAGCACCTTGACACAGCCTGGGAATGTGCCAAGTCACATTTAAATGAGCCTCAAGTTCTCTAAACCAGACACAGTGCTAGTTTAACCAGTGCACAGTGCTGGTGCAGGACTGGCATTGTTTTCTGTGTTTTAGCAAACCTTATCACGCCTGTTGTTAGGGACAAGACTTGTAAGGAGGAGGAAGAATTTCATTCAGAACTTTCTCTTCTCCTTTTATCAGGAGCCATCGGAAAGCTTTAGCACAACTTTCGCAGCCTCCCAAGGCTTGCCATCCATGGATCTGTACCAGCATCTGCAGACCACAAGTACATATTACGAAGCTGGCCAAAGGGGTGGGCTTCAGAAACTGCATTCTTCCTGGCATGGCTTGTTTTCCAAAGAAATATATACTTCACATCACCATTTGCTTGAGCGGAAAGGCAAATGGCTGGTGAGAGGGTCACCNACCACAAGTACATATTACGAAGCTGGCCAAAGGGGTGGGCTTCAGAAACTGCATTCTTCCTGGCATGGCTTGTTTTCCAAAGAAATATATACTTCACATCACCATTTGCTTGAGCGGAAAGGTTATACAGACAAATGGCTGGTGAGAGGGTCACCCCCTCCCCAGGGGCTCCGAGTCCTGCCTGCAAAGAGCTGAGTGTCCCCAGACCCTCCCCAGGGGCTAAGACCAGCCTGGAGAACAGCCTCCCTTCTTGTCCCATCTGTTAGTGCAGTAACCCACCCTTGACACTGTTCCTGCAGTCTTATTTCCTCGTTCAATAGGCAGAAATAGTTTCAGGTATTATCTGTAGAGGTAGTACAATTACATAGTTGGCCACAAAAGGATTATGCAGTCATTATGCCAGGTGATGCATAAACACCCAGCACTCACCCAGGCGGATTACATCCAAACTGAAGAAAGGAATCTGCAGGTAGGTGTGACCATCAGACACAGGGATACCAAACAGGTAACAGGAGTAGCCAGAAATGCCACTTAAATCCCATCTGAAACCACAGACAGCTAGACTTTCCTCAGACAATTACCCTCTAAATTCCTTTATCACCTCTGTTTCCGTTGCTTCAGCAATAGCTCTTTCTTTGATTCCATTTTAGCTCAAATCAAACAGGCCCACGCCACTTACCTGCCACTGTGTTCTGGTTTGAGTCCTTTTGAAGCCATTACCTTGGATTTATTCTATCAATGCTGTACCCCACTCCTGAAATAGGTTATTTAGTTACTTCCAAGACTGCTGGCAGTAATTATGCAATAACCAGAGCACAAAGATAAGCAGCTGTGAGTCCACAGCATAACAAAAGCTTGGATTAATTTGCTAATTATACATAAGCATTACTGGCCCAATCAGGTCCACGATATCAAAAGCTTTAGATTAAATCAAACTGGGTGAATGCCTACTTTGTCTCCTGTGCAAGTCTCATGTACAAAGTTTCAGTGGCTCTAAACCTGACAAATCCCTCCCCATCAAAGGGGCAGGGAGCAGCCATGGATCCATGTGGTCCAAGATACCATCCTACATTGCACCCCACTGTACCCTGTGCCTGGAGATCACCAACCACCCCATGGACAGGCCAGGAGTGCTCCTGTCCAGAGCATCTTGGTTCAGTCCTGTTGGATCTGAGGCAGTCCCTGATACTGGACAGGGTTTGTTACGTGAGCTGTGAACATCCCGCACTGAGGTGAAAGCCAGCACCCGATTTTCTATGCACGATCTGTGAAGCATCCCAGTCTCCCTCTTTCATGGTTCAGAGGTAAATGCTTCTACCTGGAACCCTAGAACCAAAACTGATGGTAGTTTATACAAAGGAAAAATGCAAACAATTCCTTCCAGATATTAAGAAACTGTTCATGCTTTAGTGTCATACATTCGGGGGGTGTTTGCCTCTAAAACAGCCCATCTATACCTAACCTAGACTGCACCAGGACAGAGCTGGGGCTTCAAAGAGAGGCTCACCTTGGAGGGAACAGATCTGACCCCACTAGCACAAACCGGGACCATTTAAAAAGGGAAAGAACTTGGAGCAACACAGCTTAAAATGCTCCTTATTCTTCAGAGTGAGCTCCGCCTGCAGCTACTGCTGCCAGCAGTGCCATGGCACAGGGATCTGCGGTGAGATCTCCTTAGGCTGGTGAAGTTGCAGCGAGCTGCAGAAATGCCCCCACCACTCCCAAAGGAAACACCGATACCACATTTTCCCAGGCTGAGAGGGTAAAGCTTTCTATGCAGTGCCCCACAGGGCAGGATCTGGAATCCAGCACTAGGAGCTAGCTGGGGAGTACAGGTCCAAAACAGAGCAGCCTTCGGCAAGGGAACTTTGCTATAAAGAGTCACTGGAGGCTAAACCACTTTTTCCTCACAAGCATTGGTGCCTGGGAAGCTGGTACAGGACCTGCTCCCATCAGTCTCAGCTGCAGCAGATACTGCTCACTGCACTGGCTCTGAGAGGCGTCTGTATCTTATCCGTGGGAAAATTAAAAGCCATGGCAATTGAGAGGCAGCACAGCGTAAAGCTAACGGAGGTTTTGCTAGGATGAAATACAGACCTGGCAGCAATGACACGTGTATCTCCAACACCACAAAGAAGCGCTCTGCTTTCCTTTCAGCCTTTTGAAACTGCGTGTGAACACAGGCTATGAGCACCGAGTCCCTCATGCCCTGGCCGCAGCTGTTAGCGCTGCAGCTCAAAGGACAGGATACTGGTATTTTGGCAGTTTGCTGTGCTAATTCTGACTTCATAACCCCAGCAGAAGCTTGCCAGCAAGAGCACAGACCCTCCAGAACCGCCATGCCAGGGGAATGAGGACAGAGACACACCATGCTGAACGGAGCCATGAGGAAGAGGAAGATACAGCACTTCCCACGGGAATGACAGAAACATCATTTATCTCAATAAGACAAGACTGGGGCAAAATTCACCCGCTGGCCAGGCGCAGGTCCCTGCCTGACCACCGCACCAGCCCAAACACACAGCGTTACCTTCTGTGCAGGATTTGGCTGCACAGGCTTCACAGGCAAACAAACCATGGCCAAGGCTGAGGCTTCTGCTACCAAAAACCTGCATGATCCACTGCCAGCACTGGGGCAGCTGATCCACTGCCAGCACTGGGGCAGCTGATCCACTGCCAGCACTGGGGCAGCTGATCCACTGCCAGCTTTTCCAACTTTCTTCATCGCCACTCACTCTGTGCTGATTTCAGCAGATTTATCCAGACCCCAGCAGAAGACACACATGGCTCCTGCCCTGGTACAACACTCACAGCCCGACTCACTTTTATAGCTCCTTACTTTTATCTTCGGGGTTTTTGCCAAGCCCTCAACTTCTTCATAAAACCCACGAGTAAATTACTGAGTGGATGGTAATTACCGCACTCCCCAGATAAAGCGGTGAGCTTTTTAAAGCAGAACAAGCACAGAGGCAGGAGCAGCTGTCCTGTGCTTATTTAAAGGGAAAGTCTAATTGCTCATTTTAATCTTTGCTCCCCCTCAGAGCTCCTCACAGTGAACACTTGGAAATGACACTCCACCGATGCAAAACCCAGCTGAGTCCATATCAACCACCTGTGGCCAGGGTCATTCCCCCCCTCCCCCATTCCAGCTTCCATCAGCTGTGGCCATTCCCTAGTGCAGTAATGCAGTTTGGCACGGTGAGAGCTGCCGACTGGTTTATGGTGTATACCTATCTCACAGGGACAGGTAGCCTCTTTCTCTGAGGTTAATGCACCAGGAAACAAAAAAAAAAAGCTTTTCATTGAATCCTTCTTTTCAAACGAACCTTTCATCCTCTGCTGTACCTCTAAATACTGTTCTACCTCTATGTTAAAGGGCATTTCCTATCTGTATTTAGGCCGGAGCTTCAAAGCCCAGACAGTATTTCTCTACCTATACATCAGTAGTTTCAGGCCGGCTCATTCCCCACGCGTCTGGCTCGCAGCCGAGTGAAGCGCAGGGGGGATTTTCACTCTATCTCAACCATCGGTCCGTGCTTCAAGCACAGCATCCCGGGTCTTGCACACTTACCGCAGCCGAGGGAAGGGGGAAAACAAAGGTGTAATGAAATGGGATAAATGCAATCAGCCGTAAGGGGACGGCGGGAATTCCGAGAGTTGAGCGCGGTATTTCTGGCATAATTCTAGCTAATTAGGTACAAGAGGCAGCATCTCGGTTACGGTTCGGGAAGCCTCCGACAGGGGAAATGTGAACCAAGCTGGGGCAGCAGGGACAGAGGTGCTCGGGCCCGCCGAGAAGCAGCTGCGGGAAGGGGAGCGGGGTGTCGATGGCATGCAGGTACAGAATGCTGACGGATACGGTGCAGGGTAAGCGGTGACGGAGGGATGAGGGATAGGGGATGCGGAACACGGGGTGCCCGCGGGACGTCGGTACTCACCGGACATCGCCGTAGGCGCCGGCGTAGCCCTCGGTCCAGGGTTCCATCTCGCTCTTGATGCAGGCGGCCGGGACGGCGAAGGGCGCCCGGCCCGCCGGGTACCAGGTGTCGGCGGGGAAGTCGGCGGTCTCTGCGGCCAGCCCGCGCCCGCAACCGCGGGGCCCTGCAGGCGGCTCGGAGCAGGGCCCGTACAGCGGCCCCTCCTCGGTGAGGAAGGCGGGCCAGGGCGGCGCGGGGCCCGGAGGGGCCATTTCGGTGCCATAGCGGCACAGGTTGCCCCAGCCGCGGCCCGCCGCCGGCCCCGGCGGGCTCTCCAGCTTGACGCGGGCGGACGGCGGCAGGCGAAGGCCGGGGGGCGGCCGCGCTGCGGGCTCCGGCGAGCCATGATAGAGCTCCGGCCCGGCGGGCGCATCGACGGCCAGGACAGCCCCGGCGCCTGCGAAGGTGGCCGCGGCGGGCGGCGCCTGCGGCGGTTCCCCGCCGGCCGAGCGAGCGGCACGGGGCGGCCCGGCGGGCAGCGCAAACATGCAGTCCTCACGGGTCAGCGGCTCCGTCGGCGCCTCCAGGGCCAGGCCCATGGAGGCAGACACGGCCCTGCAGAGCTGCCTGGCACTGTCGCCCAGCGGGTCCTCCTTGGGCGCCGGCTCGGACTCGGGCGCCGGCAGCAGCGGCATCCCGCCCGTCTCGCCTAGCAGCTCCCTCATCTCGCCGGAGCAGGGAAAAGGTGAGCCCACGGCAGGCCCGCCTGCCGACAGCGCTTTCCCGGCGTCGCGGGGCTCCTGGGATGGCAGGCAGGAGGGCGAGCAAGGCGGCCGGGGGCTCGGCGGACGGGGCTGCTCGCCGGCGCCGGGCTCCTCCCGCGGCGCCTGGAAAGCCTCGCATACGCTCTGGAAAAAGCTCTGGAAAGCTCCGCGGAAGGTCCTGCCGCCCGCCCGCGGGTAGACGCGGCCAACCCCCAGCTGGACTTCCATGCCCGCTGAGAGTGGGGCAGCGAAAACAGCAGCGGCAGGCAAGGCGAAGCCGGAGAGCCCCGGCACCAACTCCCCAGCCAGCCGCCCGCCCTCCCGCCGTACCGGTTAGCAGCGGCGCGGCCCCGCGGCGCCCATCTCCGCCGAAGCACTGGACAGCGCGCTCGGGGCGCGGAGCAGGCAGCGAAAGTTGCAGCCGGGAGAGCGGGCAGGTGCCTGCGGGCGGCGGAGGGAGGCGGAGCGGCGGCGGGGACCGCCCCGCGCTGCGGGGCCAGTCCGGGTACTCCCCGGTGTCCCGCCAGGGGCGAAGCGCGCTCGTCCTGCCCGCGGCTCGGAGCGGCTCCTGCTCCGGGCTGGGCGGCGAACGGAGCCCCGCGGGGCTGCCCTGGAGCAGCGCGGAGCCGCAGCGCCGCCGCTGGCGTCCGCTGCAATTTCTCGGCTCGGTGCCCTCAGCGGTGCTGGCCCCCGCGGGAGGAGCGGAGCGGGACGGGACGGGAGGAGCGGAGCGGAGCGGGACGGGACGGGACGAGCTGCGCAACGCAGCCACCCCTGGTGCCCGTTACCCGGCAGGCGGCCCCGGCTCGGGGGTTTCTCTCCCTTCGCGGCTCCGCCTGCCCCGAGTGGGGCGGTGCGCGCAGTTGAACGGAATTAGCGGGTAAACGCTCGTTTTCGCTGCGCGCTGCTACAATGGGAGCTTATCAGCTCCGTCAGCCCGAGCCCTGATGAGGCTCCACCGGCCCCTCTGCCCCGTGGGCACGGAGGTTGTGCCCCTCTCCCCGTCCTACGGCAACCATCCCCGTCGAGACGCAGCAGAGCGGTTTACCACCGCCCTGGTCACGCACCAGGCTGACGATGACCTCGCCAGCAGACATAATTAGCGTAAGACCTACCACAAACAAGGTTTGAGCTCCCCTTGCTGGTCCTGTAATTAACAGTCCTCAAGCAACTTCTGGTAGGTGCCATTCCCAGGCAACCTGGTAATGGAATCAGTCATTTGAGGTAGCTTAAAATAAGCCCATTAATTTCAATCCCTTTGGAGATAAAAGGAAAGTAATAACGTGTTGTAAATGGAGAAGCGGAGCCGGTCGGGAAAATGAAGGATACTATGCAGTCCTTTAAAAGTATTTTTACAAGCTGTAGAAGATTAAAATAAAATTCCCAGGTCCAGCCCAGTGCAATCTGTCAGCGTGCGCTGAGCGGCTGGAGCCCCGCATCTGTCAGCAGCATGGCTGGAGAAGGCAATTTATGGAGAAACCCTGGGGGCTTTCAGTTTGTATGAAGCTCCCAAGCTGTTTTTTAATGACACATAATATAGCACCTAAAGTGATAGAGAAGCATGGCTAAAAGCTGAAAAGGCACAAATAGAGGGATGCACTGTAACATATGCAGGGTGACTGTGTACATTGTCATAGGTCTCAGTGTTCCTACCTGCGTTGCCTCGGAAGGGCCTGACAGCAGCTCAGGGTGAGCTCCCTCTCAGCACGTGGCCCCAGCACTGGGGTGACAGAGTAGAGTCATAGAGCGAATCACAGAAGCATTGAACCAGTAGCTGCAGCTCTGGGTGAGAGGGGATGGAATACAGCAGGAGAGTTGTTTCAGAGGGATGCAAAGAAACCCATGGAGATGAGGAGGACATTTGTGTGGCCAGCTAATAACCACATTGCAAACTGTTTCTCACCTACCCACATGGGGAAAAGCCTGCATGTAGGAGGCCTTTTCATGGGGTAGGCTTGTTAGAAGTGACTGCTACAGAAGCAAGGTTGTGTGCATCACTTTTCAAAGAGCTGGTATAAAGCCTAAACTGGATTTTATGAAAAATAAGTACCATTAGCTCAAAGAATGCCTATTTCTTGAACACCAGTAAGTCTCCAAGCTCACTCTTCTCACCAGCTACAAAGTACCAACAATGCTCCAGCTTTACCACAGAGCTGCTCAGCTCTTCAGAAATGAGGGCAAAGCCCTTGATGCACAAACCCAAGATTCGCAGATGGATCTGATCGTGCTATCACCTGTAAATGATGCAATTTCCCCCTTCCCCATTCCCCAAAATTAGCTGTTGCCACAAATCCATGCTGGTACCTGACAAGTTGCTGCAGATCCCAGTGTCTTTGCTCATTTGGTCATCAATAATTGTCAGGACCCAGTAAAATACATGGACTCTGGAAAACATCAAGGGGAGGATTCCCATGATTGGCGTAAAGAAATGTATTGAAAAAAGCTGAGGATAGGAAGTGCAGTGTAATATCCCTTAAGAAAGAGATGCTTTGTTTTTTCAACAAGGCAGGGTGATGCACAGCAGTGATTCTCACAAGCTGCATCAGAGCACTGCTTGGAACCACCACTTCCACCCAGGAGGAGATGTCCTCCATTCCTTTATATGTGCTGGAAACCCTGCGAGTGGTGCAGACCCCAGTGCAGGCTGAACTCTTTATGTTCAAGTTCTGCCTCAGACTGGGTGTATGTGCGCCTGCATGCGTTTTCCCCAGGTCTCAGGTTGGAATCTGTCCTGCTCTCTCCTGCCCTTAACATCTGCCCTGTGAAGATTTCCCCCAGTCTGCAGTTTGCTGCCAGACTCTGGGAGATTCTGTTCATGACAGACAGCCTGAAGAAGCTGGTTCCTTTCCCTTCCCTTTCCCTTTTCCCTTTCCCTTTTTGTTTCTTTTTTCTTTCCCTTTCTCCTTCTCTTTTCATTTTCCTTCCTCTCGCAAGCATTTTGTTTCCTGGTATTTGCATGCTTCTTCTTAAAATTATGAAATGTCAATGGTTTTAGGGTGCAGATGTCTGTGGCTGCACATGCTATTTTTTAAAGGCTTTATGTATTTGAATCTTTATACTTGGTTGATAAAGAAGAACCAGCACTGCCAATGCACGGAGGTGTTTTACTTGCAGTTACTGTCTTACCCACATTCAAATGTAACTTTCTGTAGCATTTCAAAGGTTTTTTTACTAGTTTCATGAAGTCTGAGTCAAATCCTTGCCATAAAATCACTTCCTACAGCTCAGAAGCCGACCACAGTCTCAGCTTACATCTTAAACTCACGCACTGGATTCCAACATGGTAAAGCAGACATCGTTTATAGAAAGACCAGGCAAAACTGACGCAAATGTGTATTTTTTCTGCATGCAAGTGAAGCTCTAGCTTTGATTATTGAACTAGTGAAGGCTGGGCAGCAGCAAACACCTACGTGTGTTCCAGAAAAGCTCCTTGCTCTTGCGCAAGGCCTTGCTTTTCTGCGGCTCAAAGCTTCAGGACATGTTACAGGTTGTTTGCTTGGACCTGCTGTGTGGCTGGTGGTGTCAGAGGTGGAGATATTCGTATGTCTGATTGCGTTTTATTACTGATGTGCTAAGGAGGGCTGAAAGCATTTTGTTTCACTTTACTGTCTCACAAATCTGGAAGAGTTCTAACACTCCAGTGGTATTTGCTTTTATTTATTACATCCAAGCGTAAGAATTATAACACATGGTTTTCTGCTATGTAAAGTATTGTTAAAGCCAGGAATTGAGATGGACATCCTGTCTAAAAGCACTGCAGTTTTGGTCAGATGAAGGTGTTTGCAGCAACATGCTGACAAAGTGACTGTTGTGGTTGTGTGTCACCCAGCTGGTGGCACCAGCTCTGCCTTGGCACGGGAGCTGCCAGCATGGGGCCCTGCACCATACCCAGCCCTCAGTTTTCCAGCTGAGTAATGCACCATTTATGTAAAAAATTAGCCAGGAGCAAAAATAGATATTTTTTCACAGATACACGTGACTTTTATCATAACAGCTCTAAAATCCAGCTTATCTGAACAGTTGGGAGCACACATCCTTTCCAGTTACCACAGCTTTTAGCTGGGAGAGAAGGGGGAAGGAGGGGATGATGTGGTGGGAGGACGGTGTTGCCAAACCATGTACCCCCATGGCCTGGAGCTGACAGCTCTGGTGTGTGTGCCAGGTGAGTGGGCAGTGTGAGGCCATGTAACATCAGGATGCCATGGGCCCTGCTAATGGCAGCTTCTGCTGGGCTCTTCTCCTGCATCCTGGCATCATTGGGATCCATCCCCTGCCCTGCCTCCTTTTCTGTGCAGGCAGGAGGAGGCAGAGCTGTTAGCTGGGTTTGCTACTCTCGGTATGTGAGCGGCATAGTGACATGGCCATATCGGGTGTTCAGGGAGATGTGGGTCTGTGCAGTGGGGTAAGGGAGCGAAGAGCAACAGATAACGGAGATGTTTCCAGAATAAGACCTGTGAAGTGCACAGAGTGATTTTTAGAGAAGCGTCACCTTTTCCTTCATATATAAGTAGTTTACTGATGTAAGCTAAATGCATATTGATTTTTTTTTTATTGAGACCCTAGATTCATAGATTAAAGTCTAAACTTAATATAGTTCATAAAAAAGTAAGTTAAATATGAAGACATCACCTTATTCCCTCTATTCACTCCCAGGATTATAAAGAAATTTTGTCACATGCCTTTTGGAAGTCACTACTTGAGCATCTAAGACTGAAGTTCGTTGACAAGTTAAAGCATCGTTTCTAAGCGCCTTTTTAAGGGTCAGAGGGAACTTTTCTTTTTAGTTGGTTTGAGCAGTTCAGTTCAGTTAAATCCTACGACAAGTGCAGGATCCCTTCTGCTTCTGCCCTGGGGTCAAGACAGGCTGTGAATGGATGACCTCTACCACCCCTAAAATGACATCTTCACCTCTAAAATCGGGAAGGAGACATGGACCACGTGCAGTTGATGCAATGCTTTACATATGGACAGCACTTTATCTAATAAAGTAGTTTTTCATATTTAAATAATAAAGCTGTAACATACTCAGGATCTAATACCATTTTCTGTAACTGTAAAAACAGTCTTCGCATCCTGCCTGTCTGTTTTAACTGATTTTAAATGCATCTTGATACAGCACATAAATAAAATTAATAATTGCACTGTAATTGGCCCACACAATGAAGCCAATGGTGCTGCTGAGATGTGGGGAACTCTCTGGTTGAGGATTACTGGGCACTGGTTCAAGACTGTGACTACTTAAAAACATAAATCTGCAGTTCTACAGGGGAAACCTGGCCATGCCAAGCTGGGAGGGGCCTGAAGAAGGGCTGGTAATAACTGATCTTTCCCAGCACTGGCACTCCCCATCCTAGCAGTTCAAAACCCAAGATTCAACTCTGCAACTTCTGCTCCATGCAGTTGGCAACACTCACAGTTTGAGCAGTGGGCTGGGTGCAGATTTGAAGGATGGGTAAGAATCTCCAGCCAAAAACGATGGAGAAAATAATAGGGAAATAGGTACCATACCATGCGCCTCCCCTACACTCAGCCACATACTCTAGGGGTGTCAGCTCTCCTTTCCAGCAAGCAAGTTCACTCGCATGGCCACAGTTCCGTGATTTGCCTCTCACTGCAAGTGGTAGCTACAGCTATGGAAAAGCATTAAGATAATTTTTATTTTTTTTAAAAAAAAGAAGAATAAATTCAAACGAACGTGGCCGTTTTATTCAAATTTACAACTTATCGATACTGTAAACCACAGAGCTGCCAGGAAGAATTTCAAATTAGTGCCAGCCCACTGCTTCGCTGAGACATCAGCCCTGGGTGATAGCGGGTGGGAATTCGTTCTTTCACAGAACCACCTTTGCTGTCACCTCCAAGCCTCCTGGATATGTTGGGTATCTCCCTTTGCTGCCTCTCTTTGAGTGAGCGGGTAGGCAGGCAGTGAAGCACAGGGTGGCTCTACCACGGAAGCAGCTGATGGGAGCAGCCAAGAAGGTCAGAATGTGGAGCTCACACCCAGCCAGGACAGGACTGCTGAAAGCACAAGGGCAGCCCACACTGGGGACCTCTAGGATGCTGGATTCCACTGTCAGCAGTCAGCAAAGGTGGTGGAGAGAGCAGCACCAAGCTCTGTGTGCAGGGTGGCTGCTCCCACACCTCACCTCACTCTCCCTCTTCAGGTGTTTTCTCAGCAGGACGCAGGGATTTTTCACATTTCAGGTAGCCTCTGACTTACCTCGGGGAGACATACACTGCAGTTATAAAAGCAAACTGTTTCAAGTGTGTTTCTAACATAAGATGGAAAAATCAGTGGAAATACAGAGGAGTTAATCCTAGTTCAGGGAAAGTTCAGATCTGCAGCCTGTAGGAACTTCATCTCTTTGATCAAATAGAGACTTATCAGACATCTCTGCTTTTCCCATTCCTGCAGTTCCCCTGTTTGTGAGCACTAAAATGCTTTACAGCCCTTTGCAAACAGAACCTTGGTGCAGATTGGGAAGAGGGAGGTGGTGGTACTGCTAATGGTCCCAGTTTTCTGCAAAGGGGATGCAAGGTGGCTGTGTGGCAGCGTGACCCGTGGCCATCAGATGTGAGCCAGGGGCTGGGAACAGCACTCGCATTATTTTATCTTTCTTGTGCTCTGACTCCAAGCTTTTTCCACATATGACTTCTGGCAAAGAAGTCATAGTTAGAAGGCTTATTATCTATCTGGATATTTCATATTTCTTCTTCTTGTCAGTCCCAGAGATGGCTCGCTCGATAAACATAGCAGGATTCTTCCAACTGTCGGGACTGCCAAGTCAAATAAGGATAAAAAAATTCCATCTCTTTTCTCCCACATTCCCCCACCCTCCCTGAGAGTGAACCAATGCAGAGTTCAAAAGCCCACCTTTCACTGACTGTGTTGGCCTCTGCTTTCCAGAAGGCAAAGGAGAAACCTGGGTTGCAAGCAGAGGAGGCAAACAAAATATTCTGAGAGAGCAGTATGGAAAAGAACGTGTTCCCTAGCCCTCCTTTGCTTTAGGCATTATGCAGTGTTTTGAAGATGGCCTATTCTCAACTTGCATTTGGTAGTTTTGAATTTTATTTTCCTATTCTCTCTGCAACATGAACTGAGGTAATTTGTACCTGAAGGATGAATTTTAAAGTCCCATACAGGTATTGATAAGGGACTTTCACCATAGACTTTGGTTTGATCTATGGATATCACTGAGAGCTTTGTTTGGGTACAGTCAATTTAAATGCATGAGGAGGAGAACAGCAAAGGATGCTGGCTTTGGTTCTGTGTTACTGAACAGGCAGTTTGCCTGACTTCATCTTGAGCAGAATGAGATCTGATTAGGGCAGGGGAGATGCTAAATGACCTGATCCAGAAAATACTTCAGTATGCTTTCGTCTTTAAATATATAAATAGTCTCACTGAAATCATGTCATTAGCATTACATGTGCGTAATACTAACTATTCACTTAAACTTGATGTATCAGCAGCAAAATGGTTATTTATGAAATGCTGTCAGACACAATCAGACACCAACAAAATACTTTTTCTAATAAAAGCCTTTGGCTCCGAATATCCTACATGACTGCTCAGCATTGCAGCAAGTAACATCTTTCAGACAGACAGGGGACGTTCCAGTGGAAGTTTCTCTCTAGACTCAAGATTGGAGCTGTTCTTTTGTTTGGTTTTTTCTTTTCTTTTTTTTTCCTGAAAGATATAATCACCAGGTGATCTTTAAGAGCATAAATCTACAGCCATTGAGAGCTCAAATGTTATCATAGTCCTGTGGGAGCTTGCCAGGAGCAGTATCAATCATTTTTTGCCATTAATCTCTAGTAGATTAAGGTCAATGGGATACAGCTCATCCGTTTTGCTTCCATTCATTTGAGGAAAGTTGCAGGCATAATCCATTAGCCAGTTGCTTACAGTATTGTCTTTTGTGCAACTCCAGCTACGAGGTTATTAACCTCTTTATGATATAGCTGTGGAAAACCTTCCTTATTCATGTCCCATAAATGCTGAAATAATGAAGTCCTTTCCAACCACAGTAGCGTGCACTGGAAAATGAAGAATTGTTCTTTATTTAAACAATGGCAAATACTCAAAAACGACCTAGAGCACCCCCAGCACTCTGATCTGTGCCTGAGGCAGAGGCACTGTGATTAGCCAAAGGTGCTTCCAGCCTTGGTGCTAGAGCTTGTCTCTGTGTGTATATGAACTTGTTACTGTGCTCACCCAATTATAGCAGGGAAGCGAGGATTCAGTGGCAATGAAGAACATGTCATCTGGGGAAAAGAAACATGCAAGAAGTGAGAGAGATCTTGTTTATACCTCTTCTGGATGCTGTGGCTGAGGAGCCATGATTTGAGTTGGTGATGGGTTCTTAGTCTCCAGGAGCTGGTAGAGCAGACACCCCAGAGGCCTCCTACCAGTCAGTACCTACAGACAGAAATGAGGCAGAAGTCTGCAAGAAACCCGGCTTTGTTATTCCCACCCACAGCTCTTCCTCATTATTTGAGTGAGTCTGTTATTCTTAGCTTGACTAATACTACACGGAAGTGGTTCTTAATGTTTTAAATATTTTGGCCAATTGTATCAATTCTGGTCTGCTAACTTTGCCTTTTCTTGTCAAATAGACGTGTGAGTTCATGTGGGAGGGTTAAGCGGCTTTAAAACCTGTCAGTTTTGCAGATGCATGCAAAACAATGTTTTCACTTTCACCTATTTTAATTCTGAATGATGAGAATGTCTTGCACTTCTTGCTGCTCAATGCGTTGCATCTTTCTGATTTAGGACCATAGGTTACTTAACATTCCCCTTGATGTCCAATGCTCTCTCTGCTTTTACCCCAGAAGGCCCAAACCTTACATGTTCCTGGGAGAGGAATTGGCTGTCTCCTTGCCACTGCCTTCAGGGAGTTTTGTTCAAGCTTATGACACAGATTAGTGAGAGGATCCTGCCCTGTTCATGTCCAGTGAAGTCCATGGGTGCTTTGCTGCAGCCTTCAGCAGACCAGAGTTCCATCCAAGCTTAAACCCATAGTTGATATGAAGTTGTTGCTGCTCACTTGAGTACTCTGAGGCTCTCAAGGAAGCATCAGGACATTTCCCTTTATCTAAAGTTTCTAATGTTACTGGTCTTTGCCCCATCCTAGTAGGTGCAGCCCTTCCTCAGTACGTCCCAGAGGTCATTTTAAAGTTCTTATTTCCATCACTGCTATTTAAAGACCCTTCAACATATCTAAAGAATATCACAGAGATGTGCCATGGCTCAACTGAGAGTGTGATTGAAGGGATTAGGTTGTGTTGATTGTAGCATGAGCTGAGTGGAAATTACCCACTGGAAACTTCAGTAAAACAATGTCAGTGTCATGTTCTTAAAGTACAGGTCACAAAAACTCTGATGCAATGTCCTAGAGCCGTAAGGCTTTGCACAGTTTACTTTGTAAACATAATATCACTGTTAATTAGACACTGAGGAGTCCATTCTTTCATCAGGTAAATATATAGTATGACTGAAGAAGTAGTTTAATGTGACCTAGATCTAAAACTTGAGGCAGTGGAACACATTTGCTCCTGAATCTCTGAACAGCAGTGCACACAGACTGGGGCACTGGAAGCCAAACCTGGCTCAGGACAGAGCTGATCACTGCTGCACGCTGCTGGAACATTTCTAAAGAGGAGCAGCAATGGAGGAGAGCTGTACAGATCCACTACACAGAGCTTGCTGGTTACACAACATAACCCAGCAAGAAACTGTGAATCTCCCAAATGCTGTGGCAATGTATTTCAGCTGCATATAAGGAGAACTGCTTTTTCCAATGTTTTTGCCCTTCAGTTCTCTTATCCATCCTTCTTGCTAAAAACCCTTTGTCCAGGCGATTTGTGATCCAGACATCAATAAGCAAATGACCACAAGTGCACTTTAGTCTAAGTACACTGCACTGAGATAACCTGCATCACTCTTGTTCCAGTTTTAAAATAGTCCTCTTGAATATTGAGTTCTCTCTACAATCTCCCCACCTACAGTCTCTTCTGAGCTCCTTGCCTTCATTTGCTTAGCACTGAGCTCTTCCTGCCAAGCACTACATGGGTGGCGTGAAAAGCACCTTTGTCCTTTACCAAGCAAGGCAAGTTTCTGGAGTGGATAGTTTCTGTCTCTTCTGTTCTTTTTCCATAGGTGGCTTCTTTGCTGACTATTACAACCCCGCAGCAGCTGCAAGGTGCTGAAAATGCCATGCAGCTGCATCTGTATTCCATACTGCAGACCATACAATGGCATGGAAGAACAGACAAGGTGGATCAAATATGTTCTTGGGCTTGCCCCTGCTCAGGGGAATCCAGGCCTGCCTGGTGTGTATGGCTATTGTGCACTTTTTGAGGAACTGCCCTGACTCTCTGGAATAAGGGAAAATCATTCTGGTGTGATAAATTAACAGGAAAACTAGAATAGTGCATTCCCAAGGGAGAAAGTAGAGGTGCAAAGTATTTAGCAAGGGAAACCTCCCTTAGATGAACCTCAAAAGAAAGCCATGAATAGTAGGATGGTTGTAATACACAGGTGTGAAGAGATGTCTCCCTTCACCCTGTCCCTTGCCTTTCTGTGGGTTGGTTTTGGTTGGGTTGTTTTTCTCAGTTACTTAAGCCCAATGCTGGGAATAAAGCCAGCTCATCTGTAGGAGCGCTGTTCACACACAGCACTGACACATCTGGGCAACAGCTGCCAGCTGTTTCTCACCAACACCGCCTATTCTGAAATGGCATCCCACTGAGGGCACATAATAGCAGAGCCCACTAATCCAAACCCAGCTCGTTCCTGTGGGAAGTTAAAATCATGGCGGCTGTTGATTAGACCCACTTGAGATGATGAGTTTGTGGTGGAGTATCTGTTCACCAGAAGCAGCACTGACAGTCATCTGCCTCCACTGTCCAGGGTTGGGTGGTCAGCATTCTAGCAGATACCTCAGGTCTCATCTGAGGTAACAACCTCCTTGAGGTTCCTATTGGTTTCAGGCCTTAAGTTTTTAATTTTCCTGTAGCATAAGGAATACCAGAATGCAGCAAGGGTAATGCGCTTCTCATGGATTGAGGTTCCACACCTTAAAGGTTACAACAATTCTTCTTGTGCTGCACAGCAAGTTGGGCAATCTATGACACAGTTATCCAGAGTGAGCACTGCACGGAAAGAATGAAGAAGTTCAAGGACTGCAAAGATCACTGAGTTTAGGCACAGATATATATAGCTTGCCATAAAAAGATGTAATAGATTTTGTCCTGCTAATAGTAATACACTCTTGATGTAGAATTACTGTATGAGTAGTATAGTGGATCTGAGAAGTCTCCAATGAATAAAAAAAAAGTGAGTCAAAAAATCAGTCTTCTAGTGCATAAATCTGAAGTGATGAGGACAGATGTAGCACAGTATCTTACCCTTAACAGAGGGTTAACTGGAAGAAAACTCTGAGAGGCTGGATGGGTTTATGTTCACCACATGTTCTGCAGTACAAAAGTAACCTGCTGGAGAAATAGGTTTCCAGTGATTTGCCTCCTATTGCTCTACAATTAATATTGAAAGGTTTTGATTCAGAGTACAAAAAATTGTTAGCGACATCATCAGAGGGCAATGCATCTTGGCATAAGGAGGCAACAGAGACTTTGAGCCTTTCTGCATCCTGAGCAGGATTTCCAGAACACTGTTCCCATGCGGAACAATAGGTTGTGTTTATTTCTTGGCCTTTATCTTTGCTGCTTCAATTCCAGCCTTCATAACATGCAGAGGTGCACATGCAAGCATATACAGACATACAGACACACACCAGCACAGGCTGGAGTTTTTTCAGCCCTGTGAATGACAAGAACACAGAAAATGAAGGAGGTTTATGCATAACTGATTCAGCTATCTGCTAATGTTACAGGAGATAAAGACAAAACACTTTGTTTCCAGGTTTCTGTTTATCGATAGATCTCCTGCTATCTGTACAGAATGTACTTCAGTCTGGGGCCTCTGTAGCACTTTCCATCACTGGGGTCTAGCTGTCCCAGTTAGCAGTGCCCTGCTGGTAGCATCCTTTGCCCTGGAGGCAGCTGGGGTGCAGGAGTCAGGTGAGAGCCCTGCCACGCTTCTGACAGGTTCCTGCTCTGAGCAGTGAGCTAGCAGTCATGCCAGGCAACATAGGGTACATCTGCCTTGTGGTGCACAGGGCAGCTGGCATAGCAGGAACTGTATGGTTAACAGGACTGTGCAGTCAGGAATGTGCTCTGATACATGGTTGAGAAACGTCTTACAAGGCTTTAAAATCTGAAATCTCAAAAAAGGCCTTAACTGTCAAAAGTAACCTTCTCAAATTCAAGACTTCAGTGCTAGGTTTGCGTTTGAATGGCTGCAGTCTTGCCTCGACTGGGAATGGACATAAGGAAGCTGTTGGTGGTCACAACCTCCCTGTTACCCATTAGTGGTGTGATCAGAGAGCAGAAATGTCATGCTTTGCAGTCTTGCCCTATCCTCGTGGCAGACTTTGTTAGCCTTGTGTGTCCCCCCTGCCCAGAAAGCCTCTTCATTGACAGATTCATCCTGTAATCGCTCATCCCAGTGACCAGCCAGTCCCTAGTGCCTCTCCTCTGTAGATGCAACAAGCTGCTGCCATTTTACCAACCAAAGGGAGACCTGGTGGTATTGCTTCTTATTCCTTTGCACCTGCAAGCCAAGCACCAGATTTCATTCCTGGTGCCTGGTCTTCCGTCTTTCCCCTGAACAGGAAATGATGTTGGCTGTATTTTGCTGGAAGGCGGGTGGTTGGCAAGCCATGCCTTGGTAGCTGTATTAGTTCCTGCAGAACCAACTTATTTTACACTAATTTCAATGAATTTTGTTTCATGGTTTTTTATTCCATCTAGAAACGGTTGTAAATGAACTGATGTGGTGTCATGTTCTAACCTAGAGAGTCAGCCTGAAATACTGATTTTCTGGCCTTGTTTGCACCACATAAGCAACTCTTACCAAGCCAGGTACGTAACAAAGCTGGTCCAACATATCTACACACACTTCACATTTCTCTCAGTCTGGCACATTCTGTAATCCCTGGAAGCACGCGCTCCTCAATGTCCATCAGTTTTGCTGAAAGCAGAGGCTTTGGGATATGTATGAATGTGAAGCCAGCTGCACGGATTCAGAAGAGCTGCCTTGCTGTATGATGAGTATTATGCTTGCAAATCTGCAGCAGAAAGCTAGGCAAAACCTCCATGTTATTGAAAACACTGCTTAAAAGGAAAATTTGTGAGCATCTGTCAGTTGTCTGATTTCCTTGTTTACTATTTTCCGGGAAGTCAAGAGTTTCAACCAATTATTTAGAGATTCGTTCCCCGTTATTGCTGCTGCTCACAGTAGTTCATGAGAGGCATCTGTTTTTCTGCTCTATTAGACAAAACTCTATTTGGTGTTAACGAAGCAAAGTAAAATAGAAGCAAACAAAATGAGTACTCTATCTCAAATTAATTACTGCAATTCAGGTCCTGCCTCACACTAATCTTTGAGTACCTTAAATCTGTGCTATCTGCTGAACGTGGCCTGAAGTGAGTTGGTCTTCAAACAGTAGCAAAAAAACAACCCCAAAACCACAAAAAACCACCCCAAACTGAAATGTTTTCATCCTTTGCAGCCTGGGAGAAACAAGTTTAGAAGAAATGCGAGAAGCAGATGTCCCAAAGACCACAGTGAAGCTGAGGTGATTTTTCCCCTCTATGAACACTGCAGGAAAATGGAAAGGCAAGTGGCTGTACAATTTTTGGCAGCCAAAGGACTAAGTGCTAAACTAGCAGGGTGCTCTTCCTCTTTTTCTTTTAGTGGATTATTAGTCCTTCTTTTCCCTTTTTTGACCTTCCTACAGCACTGCAATGGATCTGTAATCCCTCAGTGCCCTCAATGCCTTTTGACATTACGCTTTCCACAAGGCAAGAGGGATCTTCAAGCAGCTCAGCTGCTGTACTTGTACTCTTTACTGTGCTTACTCACTCTCACAGGCACAGAAGTGTGACCGTCCTGCTGTGTACTCAGTGGAGCTCGTAAAGTTCCCTGGCCCTAAGCCTTAGTTGTCATAAAACTGGACTTGAGTGCAGTGAGAAAAATGATCTGAACCGGCTGGTTTATGTGTAAATAAATGATTCTGTTAGACCTCAAAGACAAACACATCTAGATCAATATGCCACAAGATAAACAACAAGGAAATCTTAATTGCCTGGGTATGCTCTCCAGTGTAACTCGTGTGCAAAGAGACAGCAGAGGCCATGAAGGGAAGTCTGTGAACAAGCTTTCTGTGTGTCTTTGAGCCTTCACAACATTTTGGGCTCTGAGGTTTATTGAGATCCAAACCATCTGTACACTTTAGTAGAATCTAGGCAGACCTGAAGAATCACAGACCTGATTCAAAGGAGGATGTAATAGTGATGCAGATAAGGCTGACATCTCGTCCATTATTCTTGGAAAAATGATTTAAGAGCCCAGAAAAACAATAATCACCTGTTTTTCACCACTACAAGTGCAAATATTTAAAGTCCTATTAAAAAATCCCAGTGTATCTCCAAGGTATTGAGGTCAGCATAGTATTTCCACAGGTAGGTTCAAGGATGTGCATGTGTCCTCCCCAAAACCAGAGTCACTCCTGCATTTAAGGCCATGTTCTTGTGTATCTAATTTAATAGCTTTCTGGTTTGAACTTAGGTATTTTGAGCACTTCAGTGACAGACTGACCAATCTGTTTCAGTGCTGACTGCTTATGCAAAACTGAGCTGCCTGACCTCCTTCCCTCTTGACAAAACCAGCTTCTTTACTTTCTTTGCAGTTACAAAATATCCTGGCAATGCTACTGGTATCCGCTTCTTGCATCTAAGCACGTGAAGAAAGAAAAAAGGCAATGATTTGTCCTCTGAGACCACTTTTGTTGCTCATTTTCACAATCCATTGCTAAATCTATTTCATATGTGGTGGTAGCTAATGAAGCTAGTAAGCCTCTTACCCTCACCAGAAGAACGAGGAAACATAATCATTATAAATTAACTCAAAAATATAAAGTAATTCAGACAGGCTGCAAGCCAACAGGTAGGTAGACAGGTATCTTGCAGGTGTAGACAGGTAAACAGACAGACATGCAGATAAACCAACAGATATAGAGGCAAGTAAGATATTAGCCTCTAGGATCTTTCCACACTTTTCTGTAAAGCACTCTGAGACCTGGATAGAGAAAGGCTAGTATAGAGATCATCATATTTCAGCAGATGCTGACATGCTGCAGCAGAGGTTTCTCCATCTATCCACATTTCTAACCACTGAGCTAATGTAATGTGTATTTGGGCATCTGACTTGGCACGTAATATGTTGGAAATAATGGCCTGTTTTTCTTAGGATTTTCCAAACTACACTGTTCTAGAGATACAATTTCTTGTGAACAAGCAAGAGTTCTTTAACTTCTTTAGAATTTAAATGAAATGTACCCTAAAATCAGTTTACTTTCAGTCTCACAAAGTTACTGGGGTAAAGCTGATGGAAGAATTTATTGGACTCTGATATTTTAATTTTTAAAAAGAAATAGAGGCAGGTCAGAAATAGGGTTTGACTCAGTTAAACCCATTCTTTCAAAGTAAGTTCTTCTGTCTGACAGTGTAGTCAACACCTATAAAGATTATTTTGCATGAATGCTGTTGAAAGATACATTATGAATACCTGAACTCTAGTGCAAAAACTTATTATTTTAGGGTGAACATGTAGGAAGACTTCTAATTCCTGCATAAATTGACAGCCTGTGTAGGCTGGTGACAACAGGGAATGAGCGGGCATCACTGAGCTGTGGTCGTGGTGCCTGCTGGAGCTTCCCATCCAGAACCTGGTTGTGTCTCCTCTGCCACTGGTAGCACCCAGCTCTGCTCTGTGAGGGAGCTGCCCATGCCCAGCACAGTGCCCTGCTGTCCCAGAGTCATTCATTCTGAGATTGGTATATTAATACCTCATGTGTTACGCCTTAATCTTCATTTTAACTTAGCTTCAATGCCGAGGTCTTATGCCCAGAATTTGCATGTGTTTTAAAGAGTCTATTTTCTTCACTACCGCATCATATTTTTGTTTATGCTGTCTTTTACACACCCAATGGCTTCTGTTGCAGCTGCTTATGTGGCTGGAGAGTGCTATACCCCAATCCTTGTTCAGTTCATCCCACAGTCATAATGTGTGGGAGCTGTTCACCAGTCACCGTGCAGCTGTGGTGAAGAAATAAGGGGGAGGGCATGGAGAGCTTGTCACTAGTGTGGAGGGTTACCTTTTGGAGAGCTCTGTGAGAATCAGTGACCTGCAACCTTGACTATACCTTATGGGGACTGGGTACAAGGCACGAAGGAATGGAAAGAGTCCCAGGAATAAATGGAGGAGAGTAAATTAGCTGCCTTGCTGCTTACAGTCTGTGGATGCTGGACTGCAAAGTCGCCTGGAAGCCATACATTGTACTGTGTGTGTTCAGAAGAGTCTTCAGTCTCTGCCGCAAGCCAGCTAGCAACCTGCTTAGAGTACCCTGTGATATGGTAATTCTAACTCCATAATCTCGGTTTATTCTCTGTTGCTGGCACTTGAAACAACTCTGGGAAAAAGGGCTAAGTGGATAGGTCATTTCTCTTTTTGTTTTGTTTTAGCCTCCCAATTCTTTTGCACTCTTAATGCAGACATCAGCTGTGAATCCACCACGAACCTGGTACTTCCCTTAGAGCTGGCTAGCTTGCAGGTACACACACACACACACGCACTCAGAGGGGACACGGAGGCTTGCATTCACCCTGGGAGTCCTTCACTAGGATGCTCTCTTCTCCAGCTTGTGCTTTGTGAGGAAGTACTTGAAGAACTCGTACATGGACCAGGCAATGGCTGTGGAGGGCATCTGGTAAATGACATGAGCTTGCACCCCCCTAAGGTACCCCGAGACACCCCCCAGCTGATAGACAGTCTTGAAGGCATTCACCATGCCCGTGAGGTG
>NDXB01018774.1:139727-164572 GCA_002631895.1 Agapornis roseicollis | reverse complement strand
TTTTCTTCCTTGTTTTAAAGGAAAAGTAAAAAAAAAAAAAAAAAAAAGAAGTCAAGGGAAAGTGTAGTATGTTTTAAATGGTATTTTACCTTACAGGTGTCTTACTGGTTGGAGCTAATTTTGCATTACAATCCTATAATATTCCAACATTGTAGGTTACTCTCCTCTGTTCGCCTGTACTTGTGTCTTCCTTGCACAGGTCCTCAGAATTGCATTTTGAAGTGCTGAATTAGTTAAAATAACACTGGATGGAGCTTCTTGCAGTCCATGTGTCTTGCCAAAAAGAATGGGAGCAGGAGATAAACTTCTCTCATATGTATGTTCATTGTTCTTTACAGATTGAAGAATGTGTAGTGTGTTCAGACAAAAAGGCAGCAGTGCTTTTCCAGCCTTGTGGTCATATGTGTGCCTGTGAGAGTAAGTAAACTTGATGGAACTTCTTTTTGAAGTAATCTTGAAACGGAACATTTTTAAGTACATTGCTAAAAGTTCATTAGTAATCTGACTTCAGGTCAGATTATTTTCTGGACATCTTGTTCAAGTAGGATGGGAGAGAGTCTCCAAATTTGTGTAGTTTATAGGACCCACTCTACTGATTCACAGTGACTGTCATCATGTACGAGATGATCATTTGCCGTTTATAGAATTTCAGCCTCCTTTCTAGGTTTATATCAGAAGATGCAAGTTTGCTCTTTAAAAAGCCATACCTCTTTGCCCCTGGAGCATTAGGACAGTAAATGAGATCCTTTGTTCTAAAGGAAAAAGCAGGTAGTGATGACATTCTTGGAAATTCTGGTTTCAAATGTGTATGATTTTACATTAATTTCTGTAATTCTTGTGGAATAGACATCCATTTGGAGAAACAGGAGCCTGCTTGCTTAAAATATATTAGAATAAGATAAACAGAATAGGTTTACTTTGATTCCTAAACAAGACATTGTTTATAGGTGTGATTTTTGCATAAAATCATGTGAAGATGAACAGAAGCAGTTAGTTGTATTATAAGCATTTATTATGGCATCGCTGTATAGTTATTATGAATAAATAAGCTCATGATAGGAAGGAATAAAATTAAAATAGTGGGATTCAGAGTTGATTGTTTCTCTGTCCTCTCAGACTGTGCAAGCTTGATGAAGAAATGCGTACAGTGTCGGGCAGTGGTTGAGCGAAGAGTGCCTTTCATAATGTGCTGCGGAGGGAAAGGTACAGAAGATACCACTGATGATATTTGTGAGTGACTCCAAAACCCGTTCTCTTCCACATTCCCCCACCAGCTTCGTATTCTTTTAAATTGCCTAAATTTTTTCTCTCCTTTTTAAAGCAAGGTTTAATAAAAACAGTGTTAAGCCAGTTTGCTGTTTGCAGTGCTTTCTACATTGGTAGCAGCAGATGCAGTGGTAACACTAATCACTACACTAAAAGGAGTCCTTCCAGTTGAAACATATATGACTCTTCCTTCCAGTTGAAACATATATGACTCTTGGATGCTTATTAATGAAGGAAAAGCTGAAAATAGCCAGTAGTTTTTCCAAATGAGCAAATAAATGTATCGTTTTTACTTCTGGAACTCTCTTAATTGTTAAAGGAATGGTAAATATTTTGCATCTAGGTACAAGGAACCTTCATGACAGATTGTTCAGTTTTACATCTCCTGCTTTGACTAGGTTTTTAAACTTCCTGTGACATTTCTCAGTTTCTATTTATTATTTGTCTTTATTCTGTATGTGTGGTATGCAGTGTTTGAATTGAGTTTATGTGAATTGGAATATTAGATCATTCTTCTCATACTGTTCCTAGGTAAATAAATATAAGAATAATCTTTTAAACCAGGTTTTTAATACATGGAAATTTAGAATTTGTCATTTGAAATACTTATTTCTCTTGTCTTACAGTAGCATTGCTTCCCAGATCAGTCAAATATAGGGATATTGGTCTGAGCTTGTTCGAATTTTGAGCAAACTACTACTGAGACACTTGTGCAATTCCCCAAAAAGAATTAGCTATGTAGATAAGAAGTCCTTTCAGTATGAAAGGTTTGGCTTTATTTTTGACATGCAAAGAAATTTATTCCAAGAACTTCACTGGCAGATAAGAACTCTGAGAATGTTAAAGGGCTACAGGCATGTTGAGCATCATTATTGAGGAAATACTTGTCAAAGAAGTGTGGCTGCTAAATGCAAAGAAGTTCTCTATGAATTGAGCTGCAGTGATGTCACAGGGAATTTAATTAGATTATTAAATATGTTTGAGTAACATTACTTGAGATAATGGACAAACTGTAGTCAGTACACTAGAAATAATTATTCCTGTTTCACTGGATTGATACATAATCACATATCTTTATTTTGTCTAAATTACAGCAAGTGGAAACATTCCAGTTTTGCAGAAAGACAAAGATAACACCAATGTCAATGCAGATGTACAGAAGCTGCAACAACAGTTACAGGACATCAAGGAACAGGTAAAGGTCCTGGATACAAATTTTATTGACCTGAAATAACTGAAAAGGCCAATGTATTTTCTGTTATTTAAACCAGAATAACATGTTGAAGTGCTTCAGTTTTAACTAAATAGCCAATAACTTCCATGTGTGATGTGGCTTGTATGTCTCCTATATACAGGTTAAAAAAAAATCGAGAGGCCTTGTTTGATAATCCATCTATTAGAGCATTTGTGTTGGTGTGACTAAAGAACGATGCCATGCCTGTTTAGGTGACATGAACAGTAATAAAAGTAGAAGTTCTTCAGTATCAATCTGGATTCAGTGTAGTAGTCCGCTTTATTCTGTGTAATAGTACATTGCACCCATAAAGCTGTTTGTATTATTTGTTCCCTGGAAGATTACATGACATAAAGGGGAATGTTTCTGAAGCACATCTTAATGTTGCAATCTTGGGTAATAATACTGAAAATGTGATGTCAGCTTAGTACTGGATTGCCTTACTTAGATCATATTTGGAAAAAAAGCTACTTATGTTTTGTGTCATGGTGGGATAGGAAAGTCCACACACTTCAAGTCAATATGAAGTAAAAATATTACTTAAAAAAATATTAAGCTTTCAGGTTAGTCTCTGGGTTATGCTATAGCAGTGATCTGCTATGCTTAAGATTTATTTATTGTTTAATTTCCTAATATATATGTTGCATATTTCATACTGCATCACTACTGCCATTGACTATGTAAATCTGTCAAAATCTTTCACAGACAATGTGTCCTGTTTGTCTGGACCGTCTGAAGAATATGATCTTTCTCTGTGGCCATGGAACATGTCAGCTTTGTGGAGACCGAATGAGTGAATGTCCCATATGCCGCAAGGCAATTGAACGAAGGATCCTTTTGTATTAAGTAGCGGAACCAGTGTCTTTTATTTGCTTATGAAATTGTAAGGACATTTTGATGGTTTAGACCTGTAAGTTTGAAAGGTAGTAAAGGGTTCTAATGAAAACATTTCTAATACTGTAGCACAGGTTCACTACCTGGTAATTGTTTAAAGACTATGAACACACCAAATAGAACAGTATTTGAACTTTACTCTTAAAAAACATCTAAACCTGAAGCTAATTTAAAGTAGTCTTTTTTGGGTTTTCTTTTGTTTATTTCTTTCTGTTGCCTCCTTCTTAAATCTTAAAGGAACAATCTTATTTTGGTATTGTTCAGTTTTGTTTGTTTTTTTTTTAATGTATGCATCATGTGTAAGTGATGTAAAGGTTTTTTGGGTTGGTGCTTTTTTTGTTGGTTTTTGTTTGTTTTATTATCAGTTAATATCAAATATACATATTGAGGGGTTTTTTTATTTAATGCTTTTCTGGAGAACTTTGACATTTTCTGTGACATTTATGTTTCACAATAATTTCTGTCTTGAAATATACAATATTGCAAAATCAATACAAAGTGTATACACAAGAGTAATAAATATAATAGTCCCATAAGATCAGGTCTCAAAATACAATGCTAAGGTAATTCTTGCTTTATCATGCCGTTCATTGCTGAGGATGGGTTGAGAAACAGTAAAAAGAAAATACTAGTTCAGAAACATTATGTTCCCAAAACTGCACTTTAGTCTATCAGGTTCAAGCTAACTTAAATAGTCAACTTATTAATTCTGCTAGCCACATAATTTTGTGTGGAATTACTTTTTACTTAACTGAAAGGGAAAATATTTGAACAACTGGTTAGTTATCCATTTCAGATGAGTGAATTTGATCAGTTGTAAAGGAACACGTATATGTATGCAGGCCATTTAAAAATTATGGGTTTAAGAATTAGGAAAAGTTAGGTATTTTTGCAAGATTCCCTTGCTTAAATTAGTTTTATTATCTCCAGGCAAACAATGTCAACAGCAAAAGAGAAGATTTAACTTTGCTTATTCATCTGAGCAGGGTGTTAATACCAGAACACCTGTGAACATTACTGGGTAATATTGCTGACAAGAGCAGTGGATTTTGTGAGCCATGCTTAGGTGAGTTGAAGTTGGCTTAAGGAGTTAGCTGTCACTGATGTAAGAAACAGGTGTTCTTGACCCTCAAAATGCTACTGTCAGGAGCTGCAAACTTAACGATTTGATAACAAGTACATCCTTCTGTCTTTTTTGGATGGAAGAATGTATGTGGATTTAAAGATCATGTAGCTAAAAGGAATGTGTTCTTACTCCTAAGTGATTTGGCAGATTTTTGAGTATATAGTTTATGTAGCTCTTTGCTATTGTGCATTTAGATCTGCTCTTGCAGAGCAAGAAGGAAATCCATACTGGAGTCACTTGGGTGCCTTACTTGCAGCTAAGATTAATTTCTTATTTAATTCTAATTGTATATGTCAAAAATGTGGAAAAAGAAATAGTTCAGGAAGAGGTCCAAATAAGGATGGAGGCATAGAACTGTTATCTCTACAGATAAATCAACCTCAGTCTTTTGAAGCTTATGTTGATATGCCTGAATTGTGCAAACACTGGCAAAAGTCTCAGAAGAATGCTGCTAGTAAACTGTAGAGACAGGTGAACTCTTAACCAGTAAGGTTTAAATACTGAATAGGGTTTTCCAGGAAACAGCTACAGTGATACATTTTTCCAGTATATGTAGAGTGACTTCTAACATAGCAAAGTGATGTAATATGTAGCCTTTCTACAGCCTTCTTTAAGCCTGATCTGGAATTGCAAATGTTCATCATTCACTGGACACGATCTCAATCTGGATTCAATATAGTAGTCTGCTTTATTCTGTATACTAGTAGTCATCTGTTCTCAGATAATCTGTGTATCTGTCATCTTGGCCAAATGAAATAGCCCTCCCTTTTCTTGCTTCTTGGGTCTGTATTCTAGAACACCAAAATTTTGAGGAGCTTTGGAAAGTTTTTTTTATATAAGGCTGTTTTTTAGTTCAGCATTTCACTGTCTCCACTCAAGTTCTGAGTGCACCTGAGTTTTCACTGCAATTTTCGTGTGGCCCATATGCATGTCACAAAGTCTGACCTTTTTTGTGGCAGGTTTGGCAGCTGAGCTTTCTGTAGTAGGCTTCAGTTTCCTGTCAGTCTTCTCCTAAAAATAATTCTATAGTAGGATGTGCCATTTGACAATCCATTCTCAGTTTTAGTCTGTAAACATGAGATCTTTACCTGGGTTTCTTCTGGTTCTGGTAGACATGTTTGTGTCCTGTTTATTCTTCAAGGGGACCTCTATAAACTGTTGTCAGCCCAAAGGCAGGGTTCTTCTTGATAACACAGCTCAAAACTGAAACTTCATTATAGCAGTTGGCATCTTCCTAATTCTTTTTCACTGGAACAAGTCAAAACTACTTGAAAGTATTCTAACTTAGCATCAATTGAATAATTCAGCCGAGTAAGAATTGATGATGTCCAGCATCCTGGATGGGAAACCGGAGTTGAACGTTAAATACTTCTTGTCTGCAGGAGGCATATGTTGTAGCATAGATAGGTAAGTGCTCTGTTAGGCTTGTACTTTTCAACAGAGAAGCTGCAAGTTACTTTATAGCACTCCTAATACTTGGATACCATTGCAGTCTTGTGGGAGTAGAGACAATGACCAAGGGTATTGCTATAGGAGGAGCTTTAGTCTTCTACAGTGTGGTCACACTAGACGTGTGTGACTGCATGCAAGCTTGTGGTTGGACTCATTCAACAATGTTGTGTGCCAGTTGAAATTAAAGTATGTGAACTTAATGGTACCAAGAGAAACAGCTGAATTACAAAAACTAGGTGAGCTAACCAAGATGCTTGAATTACTAATGCAGCCATCTTATTAACAGGTGAAAGAGCTGTGTCATGTATTGGGAAGGCTACACAAAAATGCTTGCCTTTCAAAACACTTAATGAGGAAAAATATTTGCAAATCTGTATCATTTATGGAAATAGATATTTAGATTCACACACTGCCTTTGGATTCTGATGTAGAAGGTGAACTACTGTTGTTGAGGAAACTATTAAGTTCATTCACTCAATTTAGCCTGGCATTGTCTGTGCAACTTGCACAGAGTGCCATTTAGTTAGATAACAAACAGTCAGTGGATGAAAAACAGAAGCAGCTCAGCTGCAAGCCAGAGGAGATAACAAGTAGGAGAGTTAAGCTTTGTTATTTAGTCTCTGTATTCAGCAAAAGTTGAAAGTGTAAATCCCATTATTATGTAAAATTTGCAAGCTTTGTTTATTATTGTTATCTCCCAGTACTTACTAGCAGTTTGTTTCTGGAAGCCAACAAGAAGGCATATAATAATACATATTTTTCAGGGGTGAGGTGTGCTCAGATGTTTGGTTTGGGTTTTTTTCATTTAGTAAAATATGTAAATGGTCACATCAGTACACAGTGATTTAAAGTATGAAGGCTACCTTAGAGGCTATCAGGATATGCTAAATAGCTGTATATGTATATGTGACATTTTTTCCCCAAACTGACTGGCTATCACTTACTATACCCCAAGCTGATATGGCACTTCTCAAAATTTGGGCTATTATATTTCCCATTTATTGAAATACTGTGCACTTGCATGTTGGAGTTTGGACAAATCCCATTTTGCTGGAGTAGATAGTGAAAATTATTCTGTCAAGAGAATAAACAAGTTTATTTGTAAATATGAAAGTTTGAGGAGGTGTTGTTCTTAACTTGGACTGAGTGAGGATATGTCAGATTTGCACAAGTACTTGTGCCTTGTTAGCGTAGTCTTACAATTGGTATTTTAGCCTCTTACAAAGACATGAAATGGTCTTTTAAAAATAATCTAAGTACTTATTGTATAGATATTTTCTAGAGATGGGAGTTTTATGTATGCCGAGTTATTTTTAGCAGTATTAATTGCAGTTTGTGTAAACACTAAATTGTTTGAAGAAGCTGCTTTAAGCTAGTGATCTAAGCTTCCTCTGCAAAATTAAATGTCAGAAACTTCATTTTACTCTTTCGGTAGCAGCTGATGAACTGAAGAGCCTGTCCTGTTCTTTGTGCTGCATGGGTCAAATTTTCACTTACAAAAACCCCAACAACTCTACAGCCTAACTTTTATCAGTGCTACCTCCTTTCTGTCGAAGTATTGAATTCTTCTCTAGTCATTCTGTGTCTTCGGGAAGGGATGGCGAAACATGTCAGTTTTGGTTTGCTTCATCAGTTTTGATGTCTGAATACAGTGTGAAGGTTGGTCTGTGGGTTTTGTTTGTTTTTTTTTTAGTGACTGTATAAACTACGTACATAGAAGTGTGATTTACCACAATGTACATTGTATTTCATTCTTGTGTAAGTTTCTGGAATTTGTATTATTGTATTTTTACATATTTCGTAATTTGTGTTGACAAAGCAAAACTGTTAACTGCAGAAGTGTTAGCATGTGCCATTTGTATAGCTAAGCCTGTGGTAAATATGAAAGTTCTGACTCAGGGCTTTTTAACAGCTTAAAAGTTCAGAATATCCTTCAGCACATCTTGGAGAACGTTAAAGATTTAGTGACTGTACAGTGCCTTGATAGAACTATTGAATGGGCAGCAGCCATGGAGTCATTACAGAATGCAAGTATCTTTTGAATCCAGTTAGTGAGTTGATAATATAATTGCAGTAACCCTGCCATGGATTTATGAACTTGTATATACTTTCTCTAAAGAAAAACTGGCAAGCTTGGGTATTGTTAAGCTTTCTGAAAGTTGTTTGTTGCACCAGTCATGAGGGCCTGAAGGGCATAGTCAGTTGTACAGAAGCAGTATTTGTGGCAAAGACAGCTGATAAAATGTTCTGTATGTGACATTTTTAGTGGGGTGGGGGGAGGTCATTGTATAAGCAAACATGTAAAAACACCTGCTTTACTCTGGCCCAGTAAGTCTTTATAAGGGGGAGAGAAATAATTGCAACAAATCTGTATATTTGCATGCCATTTCATAGTTACAAAAGTTTAAGTCTCGAGCTTCTAGGAAATACTTTCTTTGGCTCAAGCTTTAGTGTCCTTATGAATGCCGACTGTTCACGTTAGGAAAAAGGTTTGATTGAACCACAGGAACATTTTTGCTTTTGTTAAAAACAACTTTATATTTTCAGTAAATTGTAGATTTTTACATTACTGTTTATTGGAAAAAATTAAGGTCGTCTGTGTGAATGTAGTGGATTTCTGTATGCAGGTAGCATTATATAATGGCTTTCATTAAAACTGCTTAGCAAGGTCTAAGCTTTTCAAAGGTAATGCTAATGTACTGTATGGTTAATAAAACATTATATGTGATGTATACTGACTTTTTCAAAAGCTTTGATTTAAAAATGTAATTGGACTGAATTGATACTGTTTTTTGTGTACACATCATTGGGAAGGGAGCTGTGGCTTGTTTGACTTCCTCCTCCTTAGCTGTAATGATGTTTGATGTCACCACAGAATTAGAAGATCATATACCTGAAGCAAATGTTTGGTAAGCCTGTTAGTTCCTGACATACAGTGTTCAGAAGCACACCAGAGTTTGTTTATTGAGAAAGTTTGCACTCCAAACTTCAAAAAAAACCTCTGGTTCTTTATAGTGTGTCCCTGAAAAGTGAGTTTGTAGCAACATCAGAAATTCTATGTGCCTTTGAATCTCCCAGACACTCAAGTATTGTGTAAGCAGCAGTGTAGAAGTATGAAAAGTGGATTATGTTGTAATGACAAAAAGATTGATTTAAAATTTTCACCTATTGCGTAGATTGCATTTTTTATGCAAATATGCAGTTCATAATAGTGATTGGAGCTGCTGTTAAGTTTTTGTTAGACTCCTGGTTTACTTGTAATTGAATGGCCTTTACAGATCTGGCTATGGGAATCTGATCATCTGAAAATCTCCTGCCAGATACAGTAACTTCTATATTCTGAGACAACAGTTGCTGCATTATTGTTTATACTTTTAGAATTCAATTTAATGGATGCATTAAAAAAAAATGTATCTATGTAATGAAACAAAACCAACTAGACTTTAATGGCTTAGTGTTTTAATTTATCATAGTGTACAGGTGAAAAATGAATTTACAGAATAAAAAGTTTGTTGCTCTCTTTCTCTGTTTCTTTTCATTTTTCAAAATTTCTTCAGCTGTGGCTTATATGATACTTCTATATGAAAACATATTTTCAGATACCCTTTTATATTTTATTTAAAAACAATCGAGGCAAATTGTCAAATACATTATAAGTAGCCACATGATCTTTGCTTTGGGACTTACAAGCTGTTCACACACCTCTCCATACCTGTTCATTGAAAGTGATGTGGATTAACATTGGCGTAAGTTTAAGACTTGGTCTCTGTGAGCTGTTGGGTTTCAGTCCCTACTATTTGCTACAATGAAAACTGCTGGATTTTTATATTTGATATTGAAGTTTTCAGATTTGATATTGGATACTGATATTTCAGATTTTATATTCGATATTGAAGTTTTCAGCTTTTGAGAAGGCTGCTTCATACTGTACAATGAAATTAATATTTTCTTTTGTAATTCATTTCTGTATAATGCACTTTCCTGTTCTAGCTAATCCCAGCTGTATCCACTATGCAGCCCTCCATTTGGACAATGATGATGAAATTCCCTGAAGATCTGTTTTGGGTCTGGCATTCAGTTAAGTGCAGAGGGTGATTCTTCATGGGTGTATTCTGCTTTATTTTAGGAAAGGAAAATTAGCAGCAGTGTTTCAATAAAAAGCTATAGCCTTCCTTTTCATAATATGGAAAGGGAGTTTCAGTTACTCAGAAACAGTATCATTGATGATCTTGTGCTTTGTGCAGCCCTGTTAAAGTCAACAAGTAGCATGAATTAGAAAGCTTTTACTTGAAAGAATGAAGCCTAGCAACTGTTCTTAATACATATGAGAAGGTTTTGGCTGAACAATATTTTAGGAATTTAAATATTTTGTTCCCTTTGCAGTAATGAGAGCAGGATGTCCAGGCTCTCTAGGGGTTAATAAGGTTTTGTTTTAAAAGCAGTCTTTACAGAGTGATGCTATGATGAGTTGCTAGTTGATAATATATATATATTATTCTGCAACAATGCACGTTTTCAACTTACAGAAAACTTAATACAACATCTATTTCTTACAATTAGGATTTGTTGATGCTTAACTGCCCTTTAAAAGATAGTCAATTTTGCAGAAATTGAGGTTTTTACTAAAATTAGGAAAATACACTTCTGAGACTAGACTGACCGCTTGCAACATTGTATAACAGCATTTCACTGAGTTTTCCTTAAAAATAAATCTGCAGGAGGTAAGTAGGCAAACTTAAATCTGAGCCCATTTCCCCGGTGACATTTGTGCATCCTGTGATGCATGAGTATTTCTTCCACACGGGGTCAGTAGCACTCTCGGTTTGTGACAAGGGTTTCTGTACTATAAGCACAAAGCAAACAAGGGATAAGGATAATGATGATTGCATTAATATGTGGGTGGACCAGACCTCACTTGTCCCCTTCTTCAAGCAGGCTAAGTATAATTAGCTTATTTGCTGACTTCAGTAAGCACCATATTCTATCCTCTGACTCTCATGTGACATGAGCATTGCTACTATTGATTAGGGCAAAGTTCCAGTGGAGTGTTTACCTTTAGGCTCTAGTTGAAAGTATTCATTTAGTCTAGCTCTTTTTCAAAAGCATGCAGTTGGAGCAGATAAACTGTATGAGACAGCTTGTCCAGCAGGCAGGGGAAAAGAATTCTTGTAAGTGTCCCACATATTCTAAATGATAGCCACAGTCTCCCTAGATGGCTAGAACTGATTAATATTTTTCACCCTATAGTAACACAGCTTCTAGTTAAATATGCTTTGAAGCCTATCAGCCTGCTCAGTGGAAGGAATGTCCAGCTCCTCAAGGCTTCCTGGAGTATGCAAGTTTCTTGGAGTCAGAAGTTTGAAGTGACTCATTATCTACCAAGAGGCTGAACAGACCAGACAGCTATTCCCTAGAAAGAAATTTCCAGCCCTTGTACCAAAATCATATTTCACAGATGGGAATCTAAGATGTCAATGTCATTCAGGTTGGCACAGGTTCTTCCTTAACACTTGCTGAATTAACAAGGGACCTTCCTTACCTTCATCTTTGCAACTCTTGTTTTGCATCTGTTACGTTTTCGTGTTTCACATCTTCAGTGCTTCTATCCCCCGGTACTCAAGGCCTCCATTTCTGGTTTTTGTGCTCTTCTTTGATATCAGAACTATGTCCCTTCCTTCTTGATCTGCCCCTTCTCAATGTAGTTTCTCCATTACACTGAATCATTGTCACAGAGCTTTGGTGTAAGCACAGTGGGACCCTAGCCTTGTGTCTACCTCCACTCTTAATAGCATTTACTGACGTGAGGGATTCCTGAATTCAGTCATAGGGAAATTTCATATGAAGTTATAGACATCTCTTATTTCTGTGTATTGGGAGTGTAAGGAAGAAGTTTTGGCTACCACCTGAGGAAGGAGGAAGGGCGCTTCGTTTTGGTCTAGTTGCAAGTGCTCTCAATCATACGGGGAAAATCAGGAACAAAATATTTCATGGTTGGTTGGTTTTGGTTTTGTGGGTATTTTTGGTTTGTAGGTTGGCTGGTTTTCTCCCTGTCATGGTCACTCCACACCAAATCTCCTTGGAGTAACAGGTCCTGTAACATAACCTGTAACTATTCCATGGGTGGAGAGGGAAGGTGGGAAAGTTACAAGCCAGTCCCTGATGCAGAAGTTGCAGATCTCTGGTGCTACCTAATAACAGTTCTCTTCCCATGACACACACAGAGGATCTGAAGGGCTAAGTGGTTGTGACTTGTATTTACTGTGAACTGTCTGACTGCAAACAGGCAGTGGTGAAAAAAAACTACTGCAGATCAACTGCTCAGTACTGAGATGTGTGAGGCGTTTTCCTTGCAGCAAGCAGTAGTTGGAGGCCACTTACACTTCTAAAGTGTTGCAGTCAAATAAGCTTGAGTGGGCCAAGCCTCCTGGGAGTCTCCTTGTCCTGAACTGACAGTGCTTTGTTGGTAAGTAACATTGAGATGAATTCAATATGAAAAGCGTATCTTTGTTGACAAGGCTGGGATACCAGAAATTTAATTTTAGGCTTTATTTGCTATGCTGAATCAAATGGTGACACCAAGATGTGGCAAGCCATTGTTGAGCGCTCCAGGAAGAGTAAGTCATTGGCTGATTTCATAGTTTTGCTTTTGCAGGAGTTTCCCAACTTTGAAGAGGTACTCGAATAGTCTTCAGAAGAGAAGGAAAAAAATCTGGACAGGAGGATTCAACACGGGAAGTGTTTTTATTTCTTTTTCCCCCCATCACCCTGTTCTGGATGGGAGCTGTGCCTAGCTTTCACTTCCAGTGCCAATTTTCATTTGGCAAAAAAATGCTGCCGTAATTACTGTCTGGATTGACTGGAAGCAAACATCCCATGTGTGTCTGTCACATCTGTTCGCCACTGCCATCCTACCTCTCCCCAGAATGTCCTTCAACAGGGTGTAAGGGTGCACTTGTGGGCCTATAAGAGAGCTAATGTTATCTTCTTAGCTTTGCCAGACAAGGAAAGGCCTTTATTCTCTAATGTTGATTTGGTCCAGTCTTCTTTCTGTCCATCTTTATTAAATGCAGGACTGACTTACTTTTATCAGGTGGCATATTATCTTGAGATGAAATTAAAGGCAGCATCACTGGAATTTTTGGATTTGGCCTGTCCTTTCCTACAAAATTAAACCTGATTTATCAGGTTGAGGTGTTTAACCATTAAGCTAGCCAGCTTAAATGCTCAGAGGAGTATTGATAGAGATGGCTGGGGGCTGGCAGGTTTTTCTAGGGAAGACAGCTAAAGTCTTGGCATATCCTAGGTTATGCTATTCCCTGTCATGGCCAAATGCTAAGTTGGGCAATGCTGCGTGAGCTGCAGTGTTACACCTTTGCTTGAACGGTAGGTATGGCTTAAGATGTCTTCATGGCACAATGCTGTGCAAGTACTATCTAGCAGTGAAAGCAGAAGTGCAGTCATCCATGATAACAATATTCTTCAGGAGTTAGTATATCTGGCCTTTCATGGTAGCCTGAGAAGAGGTCAATAGTACCGCAGGGAACCTGGATGTGGACCACTGCATGGTGAAATAACCCAAAACTCTAGAACCAGGTTGCTAAGCAGCTGTGTGTTGCCTTGCACTGGTCATCAGTGGATTAGAAATAAGAGGCACCATCTTTCACTTTTCAAGTGAAGGTGACTCTCCCCACCAGCCTTCAATAATTTTTCTCTTGATATGGAAAGAACATCTGAGGTAAGAAGGGAAGCTAGCAAGCCTACCTTATTTTGCTATGAACTGTGTATATGCAGCACTGAATATAGCTGTGAGTCTGGGCAGGCAAAGAAAAATAAGGGGGGTGGGAGGAGAGAGAAGTCTTCAATGACAGGTTATTGGTGGAATTTCTAACCCAGAGGAGAATACCTGCCTCGGAGCTGAGGTGGGTAGTGTTACCCACAGCAACTGCTTGCTTATGCACAGCTCATTTTCATTTCATTGTTCAGGTTAAAGATAAGCTGGTGGCTCTGTTAAGTGTGGTGACTAGCTGGGAAGAGCAGCATGGTTCTGCTGAGCACAGCTGCCAAAACCGGAGCAAGCTAAGGGAGAGCAGTTTGTCAGGGACAGCTGTGGTGTGACACAGCTTTCTTATCAAAGGAAGGATTTTTCACTTCGGGAGGAAGTTTGGCTGGGAAGGTGTTGGGTAACACTTTTTTCAGCTCTGGGGGAAGTCCTGTATCAATGTCTTTTCCATGAATATAATAGTCCTGCCTCTGACTCTCCTCTGGAGAGAACGTCAGTGGCCGTAGATGTGGGAAGTAATGTAAAGTTGACTAAAGTGCTTTTAATTGGACTAGGTCAGCAAACGTACCTTGCATGCTCACAGCCAGGAGCTGTTTGGTCTTGGCTCGTGCCACGGGGCAGGCAAAAAGTGGTTCTCTTTTCTTTCTTTCTGTTTTTTTTTTTTTTTCCTTTTCATTCCAAGTATTTCTAACATTCCCCTTTATCCTTTCCAAGCCACTGTAGTTAAATTAAAACATAGCCTTTTCTTCTGGTGAGCACTGTAACAGGAGCTATTTGTGTTCCAGCTTAAACTTGGATAATTTTGTTTAAACAATAAAACCTACATGTGTTAGAGAGAAATTGCTCCAATGGAGTTAAAGAAACAAGTCGTCTTCCAGTTGAGGCTGTTAGACTGGGGTTTGTTAGATTTAGTTTCTGATGCATTTACTTCAGTCACTTAGCTCTATTTCTCCTCTTTTCTTTTTTCTCTAATGAGAAAAAACCCTGCCTGGGGGTACTAAAAGAAATCTGGTGTATACACAGAAGCCTACAAAACCACAAATTAGTTCCTGAGTAGTTAAAAAGTTAAAATGCCTCTCCTAGCAGCTAGGCATGCAGTGGTGTACCAGCTCAGTTCAGTGTTTCCTTATGAAAAACTGAAACTTAATGCTACCTCATGGTCGTGACGAAGAGCAAATAAGCATAAAATGAACTACTATGTTGCATTACCCAAGCAGTGGGAATTGTTAATTCTATATAAATGTGTATTTTATCATACTTAAGTAACCATGGGTCATTATGTACTTATTGAAGCTTTAATGGAAGAAAGCCATATGGGATGTAGGTATTGAGTTACAATATTAAGCGAGCTGACAAAACAGCAGCTTTTTGCTGGCAATGTTTTTCAGTTTCTCAATGATCTTGTCACTGAATTGACGCATGTTAGCGATGCTTGAAACAAGACTTGCAACGAGACTTGCCACAGCCAGTGGGTGTCACTGCAAGCATTGGAGTGAGGGAAGAACAGTTTGGACAAGAAAGAATAAAAGTTCAAGTGTAAATTGTATTTTTTTTTTTTCCCCTTTAAGCTAGAAATAAATACGGAAAAACAGATAAACTAAATCCTTGCTTACTGAGCGTGCAGTTGCCAGGATGCTTCTTGGAGATGCTTGCAAGGGGTTTGAATTATTTTAAGAAGCATCCCAAACGGCCAAGGCTAGATTGTCTGATAGAAGTCATGTCACTGGCAACTTCCATAATCATGCTGGCCCCAAATGCCCACTGGCTGCCTACAGCTGAATGTTATTCACCTCATGCATGATGATGTTTATCCAAAAACAAAAAATCAGAGCAGGCTTTCCTTAAATTCTTTAAAACCACTTGTACGGAATTCTTGGTGTTCACAGATCTAAGTGCTAAAGATCACTGACTCAGAGCATCCACCTTCCCCAGACTGCTCACCATCCCCAAAACCAAACTAGCTCTGAAGCAAATGCCATTTCAAGCTGGTGCTGTGAGAAGATGTTCATATACCCTCTGGGCCAGCTCTCCACCTCCCACCATTGCACAAACAAACCAGCCGTGCAAGCTTTGAACTGTTTACATGATATACATTACCTAACGGTGCCTGCACTTTTGGAAGGCCCTCTCTTACACAGGTCGTTGCTAAGGCCCGCGTTGTCTCTGCCTGTGTTATCATGAGGATGACAGTTTAAACAGGCCTTATCGCTGTGTATTCAATCAAGGTTTATGAGGGCTGATAAAGATGTCACCTAGTCGCTTTGCATGTTCATTAAAACCCTATTCCCCAGTAGGACTTTGCTGTATTATGTTCTTTTTCTGTCTGTCTTTCTTCACTGATTTTTAGCTATCTTCTGAAGAGGGAGGTACATGTTGGAATGGAAGGCTTCATGCTTACTTAAGTATGTCTAGTGTTCTTGCAGGGAAGAATTTAACTGAAACCCAGTTAATAGCTTGGTTGACACAACCCTATCTGTATTTAATATCTCACGTTATCAGAATTGCTTATTTAATAATTCAGTAAACTTTCCTAAGTTTAGCTTACGCGTGGCAGTAAAGGGACTTATGTGCACTTTATCTGCTGCGTTGTGTTGCTGCTGAAGGTAGCTTGGGAGGGGCTTGGTGGCATTTGGCTATTATACATGATGTTATAGATAGAACTCATGTTGTCGTTTTTCCTGATGGATGGAGCCTGCACATTTACAACACAGAAATGTAAGCCTCATTGACTTGTTTTGGTTGTATGTTAGCCATGAAGAACTTCTGATAAATAAATAGGTAGTCTTATAAAATGCATCAATAATTTTCAGGTTATCTGATTGTGATGAACAGTAATAGAAAGTAGGCAAGGATTAAGTCTTTTTTGTCTTGTCCTGTAAGCTCCTTCATTCCAGAGTGCTCTTTTTTCTCTCAACCTATGTTCTTCTCCTAGCTATATTTAAAATAAATGCATTGTCTTGATTGTATCTGACACCATGTCCAATTCTTCCAGTCTTCAGAAAAATCTCAGTTTTTCAGTGAACAGAAGTTGCTCAAATGCATTTTTGCCATTTAAGTAAAATTTATTGTGGAAAAAAAAAAAAGCCATACAAAACCGTAATGAAAAATGATTAGTTGCAGCTGTTTGCTGTATTATGAAAGAGGGAAATGTTGAAGGAATCTATTGGCTAAAAAGAATTGAAAATATCTAGCAGACTCAAGACCCTAGTTCGGGCACAAATCAATTGAGATTAAGCTTGTGTGTTTAGGCTCTTTTGAAGAAATGGCAAGAAACTGAATATTCTATTGATTCCTTAGACCCCCAGGTCATAGTAAATACCTATTATTTACGCTGCAGCATATTAGCCCTCTCTGCATCCTATAGATATTGTGAATACTAATGATTATTGGCATTTCGGGTATGATTCTTTCACTTCATTTACAAATTTGCTGCTGCTGGCAAGCATTGTGCTATCAAAGGCTTTAATGGTGTGCATGTACATTTCATAATAAAATGCTATTCTATGAAGGTAATAACACTTACTAGAGATCAGTAATAAAATGAAAAACAGAGCCTCTCCACCATCACTTGTTAACACTTTCAATGATTGTTAGCTTTTTAACACTTATTTGCTATATGCTTCCATTGTAATGCTATGCTGGCTGGCCTAAACATGAGGCACTTGTGTATATATAATACCTATGAATAGCTGTGTTGGCCTACTGATCCCTGCAATAAAAGTTACTGTAGCATGATCTGATCTGCCTTTTGTGAAATGTTGTATATCAGAACCAATTGTTGAGCCCTGCCTTATCAATTCACTCTGTTTGCCTTTAAACAGTAGTCACAATGCTCTCCGGAATATTTGCCTGGGATGAAGTTATTTTGCCTGGTGCACTGGTATCCATTTAGCCTTGGTCATGAAATACTCTCTGTCATTCAGCAGTACAGTATTTTTGGAAGCAGAACTGATATTTTGTGCTGATAAGATCCCTGGAATATAGCAGAGTGGAGTCCAGTGTGGCCTTTAGGTCTTGCACCATAGTGCTTCATGAGGACAACACTCTGCTTTCTGTGTTCCTTATTATCACTGCAGAACATCTGTGGGCTCCAGAAGGAGACTGAGACTCCACTTTACTAACATACTGTGCAGACAAATAACAAGAAAATAGGTTTTGCTAAAGACTGTACACAGCAATGTCATCTACCTACCTGCTTTTCTGAAGGAAACTTATTTGGACAACTCCATCTTCTGATTTGGGTATCTCTTAGAAACCTTTATTCCTATTTAAGATTTTCTATCATCCTTTTCTGTGATTTTTTCTTTTTGGTTTTGTTCTAGCAATGTCTCTTCTCTCTTGCTTGCTTCAAAACTATAAAAAAGGTGGTTCTCAACCTCTTGTTTCTAGCTAGCTGAACGAGAAGACATTCTCAGTGCTAAGTAATTGACTTTTTCCTTCTATTCTTCTTTGGATCAGGCAGCATATTTAGTCATGTTTACACAGCTCTCATTTCAGCCATGCCTGGTTGTCATTCCACATTACAGTATCAAATCATGATGTCGAGCTGGACAGAAACTGGGCTTCACTACAGTTCTTGGCATTGGCAGTTGTCTTCACAGAGGGAACTTGAGCTGCTATCACCATCCTTTGGAGGAGCATCAAGAGGTATCGGAGGGTTGCAATCACTTCTCCTATTCTATATTGAGAGGGAAACCTTGGCAAATCGAAAGACAGAGGGACTATGGTAGGGGAAGAGCTACGACTAACTGCGTGCACCAACACCACTGGCTTCCCAGAGCATGCTGCTGCCTTGTGAAGGGAGGTTTGTACAACATGATAAAAGCACGGTGGTTGTGCCATTGCTTTTCTGTGGTGTGTTTTGTTGTAGCCATGGCACCTGGTGATAGGTGAATGCGTGTGGGCTGTTGCTATGTTGAGGTATGATTAGATATTTGCTGGTAACAGCCATACTAGTCCAGTCTAAAAGATGGCTGAGGCCTCTGGAGATCTGATACGAAGACTTGCTTGCAAGTTTGTGGCATCCATATGTAGGCTGGTGTTTACCAACCCTAGTCCATGAGGCTGTGGTAATCAGTTTTCTCAATTGAGAAAGAAGAGGAAGAAATCTTTTCCCCATCTGTCATTTTAGAGCAATTGCTTGCAATATTACATGATTTATTCTTTCCTGCCCACCAGAAATGTTCAGGGATATACAGTGAATGTAAGTTTAGGGAATAGGCTTGTTTCGTCTTAAGATACCTTTCATATATCTTTAAAGCAGATCTCGAATGCTGTTGATTGAAAACCATTACTCTAGAGAGTAAAACAGCTAAATCCAATCAAAAAATTTATCCCACGGGTATTTGTGTACCTCCCTCGAATTTATGGAAATGTCAATAGCACTGATTTATTAACTAGAACCATTTCATTTTTCCTAATTAGTGAAGTTACAATGCAGTCCAGCCACAAGGTTTTGTTGTTGTAACCTTTATCCGCCTTCCCTGCAATGTTAACTGCTACTTGTGCTAATCTAAATGTAAATTGTAGGCTCTGTGGGACAGGGTCTGTCCCTTGCGTTTGAAACAGCACTCTCCCTTCCTTTTATGTATGTATGGGGGGAGGATAATTTTATTTTATTAAACGTTTGCACATGACCCCCAGAGCTAAGTGCCTATCGCTTGCCTTATGTGCTCCTCCATGATTCCTAAATTCATGTCCATAATGGAGACCACTCGTGTCCTCCCTTTTCGACCATGAATCAGAGTACCTCCAATAAGCCAGCAGCACAGAACATATTTTAAGCTCTTTAAAGCATGTCCCACCAGAACCTCCTCGTTTCCCCCATGAGCAGGAAAAATGAATTGCCTGTGTGAGATGCCTGATGATCAGCAAGCTAGAATTGTTTGGGATAGAGAAAAAGAAATGGGTGGGTGGAGGGAGTTACAAAAAGCCAGAGAACAGCCTGCAGTTGTTTCTCCCCCTCTCCGGAATGGAGGTCTTGCTCCAACACAGCTGTGGTGGTAGAGCCTGGGCTGGGAGAAGGCTTTTGGGTGTGTAGGCCCCCATCCGTAGAGGGATTTTATGGTTCAAACCCAATACCTGTATGCTACTCTGTGTAAATAAATCATATGCCTGTAAAATGCATGCTGTAGTTTGCTGCTGGGTCCTGGGGGAGTAAGAATGTAATTTAGCACAGCTGGATGCTTGTTCGTCCTCTAAACTGCTTTTTATGGTTTAAAAGAACAGCTTCTTAAATCTCTGTCTTATGAAAGAGCGGGATGCGGGTCTGTGCTGGCATCGCTTTAATTAAAGCTCTGCTCTCTCACTCACCTTCCACAACATCCCCGTTCCCTCCACCAAAGGAATTTTTACCTAATCCAAGTGAGCAGCTGCTGTCTGCCAAATGGCCAGCCCGTGCTCCTGGCGGAGGAGAACACTGGGGCAAGCAGCGCTTCCCTTGCTCCCATGCTGCGAACAGCTCTGTGTGAAACCTCTTCCCTCAACTTGAACTCCAGCAAGAGTCTCTGCAGCGTGCAGACTCTGAACTAGTCCTAGCAGCAGTATATGCTCATTTGCAAGGCTCCCAAAGACCTGGTAAGCACCCAGTACAACTCAAGCTGAGGACCCGCTGGAGATGTTGGGATGCCAAGATCTGCTGCACTGGTGCTAACCTCTGTGCTTAATGGGCCAAGTCACTTCTTCACCATCAATCTTGTGAGTGAAAAAACAGGCTTTTGTGAGCCAAGTGAAAGCTGTGTGAATTATCTGAAGGGCCTTGAAAACTGGACGTATGGAATCAGTGCTAGTTACAAAGGTGCTTCATCCTAAGGCTCCCTTGTTTGGGTGCCTGTGATCCATGTAAGGGAGCAACCTGAGAGAGTGAATGCTGGACCCCATGTGCTTATAACCTGCAGTAAATGGGCTGTAAGTAGCTATGTATTCAGCTCATCTACCTGAGGAGAAGTGGGAAACCAGCTCTGGTGTTTGATCTGCATGCCCAACAGTTGCTTTCAGCAGGAGACTCACAACTGCTGGCCAGCCCAGCAAAATCTTGTTGTGTGAGCAGTAGCAGTGCCAAGAAGTCATTTCTCCTTGGTTTCTGGTCTGTAAAACGCCCTTATAGGTTTTGGCAATGGAAAATTGGAAGAAAACTGCATGGCCCAGGGTAGAGGGAGAACGTGGGCCTTTGTCAGATACATGCCCCCTTTTAAAAATGCAAATTGATAAATAAACACTGAAACAATAGGGCTCTGCTAAGCCTTTTACAAAAGGTAAACTGCTAATCTAACTCCCCAGTCAGGATGGCTGCTTCACCTTAACAATAGCTGCATTTATACCTTATGTTTTACTTGTAAACTGACATGTAGCAAACTGGAAAGGGTTGGGGCTCACCTGCTCGGTGGGGGAAGGCGGCTAATCCTTTCATGCCTTGCACACTCAGTGAGCAATGCTGCCGTTTGATCACGCTGAAGCAAAAAGGCCAGCGTGGAGCTGCCAAATTTTTAGCCACGTTAGACTTGGTTGTGCTTTCGCTTGAACAATGCTGCCAGTGTCTCCCGTAAGGACAGAGAGAAAGCTCTATTCATGTCTTCATGCAGCAAGTACCCGAGAGTCTGATCTTCAGAGGCACTGAGCACCCCCAAGAAAGGGTGTTGAGCTCGGTGAGCCTGGTTTTCCTCGCTTTGCAAGTGTGTTGAGTCCTTGCTAATGAATATTGGCAGCTGAGCATGTGTGTGCTCGCCTTTAACATCCTGCTCCTGACTGACGAGGCCATTGTGGCAGACCAGTGGGAATGGAGCAGGGTCCAAGGGCCCTTGTCCACCACGTTGCTCTGACAGTGGACTGAAGAAGGTTGTAAGGTGGGTTACCAGAGAGGTGGATTGGTGCCAATGAGTTGACTGATGAGTTGTGTGAGTCCTTTGCCTTGCATAGCATTCATGCGGATTTTACTAGTTTAACAGAATCACTTGTGGTCATACTGGATAATCCTGGCTTGGAGTTTTGTCCTCAGCTGCTGCAGCTTCTCTTTCTTTCCTACCTGCTTTTTTTAGTTCCCAGCATTAGATCTGATCCAAAGAGATGAAAATAAGACTTTTGTTGCTGTATTTAGTCAGTTAGATGTCTCCAAACCCATCAGCCTGTTTGGGAATGGAGAAAACATGCACAATCCATACCTGTAGAGTCACAAACATGGGACAGCTTGATGCAGAAGGAGGATTGAACAAACATATGTCAGAAGGCAACAGACCTATGGGGTACTCTCTTCCATGAAGCCAGCTTTCTATGAGGATTGAAGAGGAAAATCAGGATGGTTTATGTTGGTTAATTTTTTCATCCCCAGAGGGATTAGGTTTGTAATCTGACAATGTCCTGGGAGATTAATAGCACCTTGTGTGTTTCCCAGGAGAAATTGCAACTGGCATCTGGCAAAGCAATTCATGAAACTTGTATTTAAGGGATCATTTGGAGAGAGGGGTAGGAGCAGTCACGGCCCAAATGTGCTGGACAGACTGTGTGAAGGACTTGGAGGGTCTCAGTTAGACACTGCTGGTCTGAGGTCATCTCCTCATCACAGGAGCATACAGCATCAGCTCAAAGCAAAGTCTAGCCAAATAAAGGACACTGGGTTTGTGTCTGTTAGCAGATTTAATTAAGGACCATTGGAAACAAGTTATTAGAACTTAAAACCCACTCTCATAAATATCTTTATGATTTATAATAATGATTACTTCTTTAAACACAGGTTTTTACCTCAGCTGTTTCTTTTGCTTTGGTTAATGAAGGCAGAGCTGGCACATGTAACACCAACAGGAGAGTTATAGAAGGAAGCTGTTTCATCTCTGTTTCTGTCTCACAAAACTAAGAAAAGCCCACACATTAAATTCTTGGTCATGATTTTTATTAGAACTTTGATTCAAGCTATTGAATTTGGGGATTCAATGTGTGGTTAATGAAAAGCAAATGTAAGCACCTATACCTAAGGAGGCAGTGTTTGGGGATTTTAATACCTACCCCCTCGTCAATCCAGCCTCAAATACTAAAAAATATTCAGTACAGATTTTGAGGGAAAGAATTATTAAATAGATGCAGGCCAAGGCCAACAGAAAAAACCCAACCCAAACCAGCAACAACGACTTGTGACGGACAAGCAGGGTTGTTTCCTTTTGTAATGTAACTGTATTTATAGATAGAAAATGCACCTTTTTTTAACCTTCCCCAACTTTATTGGGCATGTATATCTTTTATTTTTAATCATATTTTAATTCTGCTACAGTTTAACATGGGAAATGAACCAGCTAATAAGGCAACAGCAGTGAGCTATGTGGGAGAAAGAAATAACATATTTGAGGCAGTTTTCTTGGCAGAGTTTCATAAATCTGACAACCAAGTTGCTTTAATTTTTTCACTGAGTGTCAATGCAGGACTACGTTGATGATCTGGAGTTGGGAAACATCATATATAAAGAGTGAGAGTTAAGTCTCCACAAGGAGAATGAAATAATCACAGTAGCAGAAGTGACATGAAATATAATACTGCAGAAGATAAGATTTTGCAGCGTTTAGGGAGAAATAATAAACACGCTGGCAATGAACTGAAGACAAAGGGTTCAGAGGAGGTGAAAGCTGGGGTGCTGTAGTGAGTCACAGGAAGTTTGAGTTGGATGTGCTGTTAGTGCAACCCTTCCCAGGGAAGAGGGGAGCACTGGAGCCATACTGCCCAGCCAGGTGCTTGAGAAACACCTCATGCAAAATGTTGGGTATGGCTCTGGGCAGCTGTCTTCATAAGAAGAATGAAATAAAAACCCCAGTCTGTGCTGAAAGTAAGGGCAGCGTAGGGCTGGGAATAAACAGTAGGCTGGAAAACTGTCTGGTGGAAAGCTAAACCAGCTTCAGTGACACTCTGTAACTACAGAAGGGTGCAAAGAGGAGTAACTGGAGCTAAAGGATAGTGAGTAGAACAAAAAATTAGTATGGATGAGTATAAAGAGCATACGCAAGTATAAATTAGTATGGAGAGCAATGAGCTGTAGATTTAAGGAGTATAGGCTGTAGATTTAGGAGGAAATTCCTACCATTTGAGCAGTGAGGTTCTGGATAAGCCTTCCAGGTGAGTAGCTTAGACAACCAGAAGAGTATTTAAAGTGTTTGATACATGCCTTATCAGATTGGCAAAGAGAGCAGGCAATTAAGCTGGCAGCAGGCAGGGCAATATTCATTGTAATGGTGGCCTATGTTTAAGGGTCTTTAGGGCAGAAGCAGTCATGAACCAAATGAACTGTGCTGGAAGGATGGAAAAGATGTGGAGGCTTTAGGTCAGATAATACTTGTCTGAGGTTTTACCTTCTCCGCCAGGAAAGTGGTATTACGCAGTTCAGAATAAATGTGGTCAAGTTTGCTAGGTGGTAACTACTTACCTGGTGATGGAGGAGAGAGACTTGTGGGAAGTGATGGAGAAAGACAGCAGGTTTTATTTCTATAGTATTTTACACACACATACACACAAATATACATAAGTTTCATGAAAAGCCTTGATATGTCTGGACAAGGAAGGTATTCCTGCCTTAATATGGGACCTCAGTTCTCTGAAATTCTGTCTGAAAATTTACAAAATAAAGGAAAAAGACATTGCCTTTCATGTAGCAATCCTTACTTGTGGTAGGTTGATGAGAGCAACAGCTCATGTGCAGTCTGCTGGGAGGTGTAAATCTACGTGTGGAGTAAGATGAGAACCAAGCACTGGTTGAAGCCACGATAGGAGCTTTGAGACTTGCAATCTGTCCAGCTAAGTCCCTGTTTGGACTGGGAGCACGACCACGTTGAAACCTCCTTTGAGACCCACAAGACTCTTGCTAAAAGAGCAACTGCACAAAGGTCAGACTCAGAAAGGGAGGAAAAAAGTCCCGACATGAAACTCTCAAACGTGTGGGAACAATCATGGAAGGAGAGGAAGGAAGAGTGTTTTCCTGGAACATAAAGAACCTAATTGAACTTAAATCTAGCCCAGACACCCAGAGTTGGCCCTGTTGTGTTAGAAAAGCTTAATCCAGCAAAACCGGGGAAAAAAAAAAAAAAAAAAAAAAAAAAAGAAGGGAAAAAGCTGGAGAAGGGAGG
>NDXB01018774.1:104852-139651 GCA_002631895.1 Agapornis roseicollis | reverse complement strand
TTGTTTAAAAAAAAATTAATCCAGAAAAACCGGGAAAAAAAAAAAAAAAAAGAAAAAGAAAAGAAGGTAAAATGCTGGAGGAGAGAATGGTGACAGTTTGCCCTTGTTTCATACTCCTTCGCATCCCAATTGTGCTGCATGCCACAGAGGGATGACGTGTGCAGCAATCCCTGTGACCAGGCTTTGTTTCTAGGTACAGAGGGAAAATGTGTGCATGGAGCTGAAGTGTCTTGCTCTGGACCATCCAGGAGAGGAGGAATGTAACGCTGGACACATAGCTGTAGCTGGCCTACAAAGCGCAGTCATTTGGCTGCACAGAACCCCCTAAGCACACACTGCACCAAAGTTGAAAGCAATCACAAGAGAATTTTAATGCCATATTAAATGTTGATTCATGTATGGCTGGAGCCATTGTGACCTGGAGGGCTGGTGTTTGATCCAGCTCCGAAAGTGATAAATTGATTTGTAACTTACGCTGGTTTCCATGTGTGGCAAAAGTCATCAGATAGGGACCAGCGGTGAAGGGTGTGACTTGGAGCTGGAGCCATGTCCTCCTGGGGTGGGTGTGCGAGTGGCAGCATGAGTCACTAATTGCCTTTGGGAATAGCCATCAGCACAGGAATGCTATCAACACACCCTCCTCTGCTGAAGCAGACCCCAGCAGCATCGCTGGTCACTAACTACCCAGAGTTAGGTGCACATGTTCAGTTTCTTCTGCTCGAGAAAGGAGCAGCTGAAGGGCTGTAGCAAAGAATTGCTCCCAATCTGGTCCACACCAATGGTAAACAGCTTTTGCCTCTGATCACAAATGGCATCGAGAAAGACTATCCTGTTACCTTTTTTACTGTTGTCGTTTGTTTTTGATCACTCAAAAAGTAATGAAAATTTTTAATTTTTTTTTTTTTTTTTTTTTTTAGGAAATAGATGGAATTTTAAATATATATCAGATGTGTAGGCCAGATGCTTATTGAGTCAATGAATCATTTGCGATTGAGAAATATTTGCTTTCTCCACATGTTACTGACATCAAGAGTGCTTTGTTATGGAGCATATGGAGGAACAAGTCGCTCTCTGAGCAATGGAGTGAAATGAGTCAGATTTTCATCAGCTTTCACCAGAGTAGATCTCCGTGCTTCGGCTGCTCCATCAGTGAACCATGCTGGTCTCCCACTCACTCCCTTGTTCTTCCCTTTTTTGGAGCTCTATATTTTTCTCAGGCTTCGTTGAACCTGGTAACTTTGAGTATGTTACATTTGGTTTGCCCAAGTTTCAGTTTTATATTTAGCAGAGCTAAATACAAAATGGTGTAAACCTTACAGCTGATTTGTGATCATTAACATAAATCAGGGGGGTTTTCTTGAAGTCTTTGAACATTAATGAGATTTGGGAGATCTGTGTCATCTCCTAACCAGCAACAGTTCCCGTGGGTAACCAGTAATTATTATTATCTGCCTTGTTTTCCCATACCTTTGTATCAACGACAATATGTACAGAACCCCAGAGTTGCTGAAGTTATTGTCCATTCATATGTATAAGATATTTACAGGTAGATAGTTGTACATCGAGAACACATTATTATTATCCTGGCCAGGGTGGCAGAGAAAATGAACAGTTTTTGAAAGATTCTAATAACAGTCTTTATCCCAAATTAACGTTGGGTACCGAGAAGGTAAAAAGAGCTTGAAATAAACTGTGTGGAGTTTAATGGGACACTGCTCTTTTGTGCCACCTAAATTGAAACTAGGCATAAAGTTTTGGCTGAAGCTTGTGTTTGGGTTATCAAGAGCCAACAGCCTTGAGGACTCTGGCAACAAGGAGCATAAGAAGTGTTACATTGATTTAGCTTGCTTCTTTAGTCTTGAAGATAGTTCCTTGATGCTATTTGGGCAGCAGGTCATATAAGCGTTTCCCCAAAACTATCTGCCCCCAAAAGCACTAAATATGTGCCAGCTGAAAATCCCCTGCTGAAATGCTGTCTGGTTTTGCTCTTTCTGCAGTAGGTGCTTTTCTCTGAGCTCATGCACGAAGAAACCTCCCAGACTGGAGCTGGACCAGAAAAGAGAAGCTAGACAATGTGGCAAAGTCGACGTTTTGAAACTATTTCCAGTTATTTAAACAAATCTATTACCTGTTTGAATACCTGGAAGTACTCCAGAACTTCAACAGTTTATAATTTTCTCTTGTCTAATTCCCCTCGTTTATTTTCCCAGGCCTAGTAGCTGCTATCTTGAAACATTCTCACTGAGAAGGCAAGGAGGTCCCTGTTTTCTCACTGTGCTTATCCCCGCAGTAGCAGGACTGGTGTTATGGTGTCACTGCATTATACGTCCATCCTAGAAGTCTAATACTGGTCAAGATTCAGGTCTGCAGGATGGGAGCAAAGGCTCTAGGCTGGCAGTGAGCAGCAGTCAGAATCCTTACCTTGAGGAAAGGCTCTAAAATCTGACTAGGATGGATGGCTATCAGCACGGGGCACTGCAGAGCTGGGTTGCCTTCCTAGGACAGGGGAGTAAGGAGCTGTTTGAGGGGTCTTGCTCCTGACTTTTAGAAAAGATAACCCCAATGTTTTCTTAAGCAGTGGCTGGGCACATTATGGCTTTGGTCACAAGGGGAAGTCACTGAGGCGTGCGCTGTTTAGAAGGATTTAAAGGCAGCTTGATATATACACAAGTGCTCTGTGGCATAAGCAGCTGTATTCATCTAACACGTTAGGAAAAAACGGTGTGAGAGCTGACAACTCCCTTTCCTTTGGGCTATAAACCTATTTCTTGTTGTACCTTTAATTCCCCTCCTCTCTCAATAAAAAAAAAAGATCCTGTTGGCCAGGTGCAATGGTAGAAAGTAGTTCCTGTCAAGCAAAGGCATTGGCCAGTGTCCCTGGGACTTTATTAAATAATAGAGTACCACAACAATATATGACATAAGTCCAATGTTACTGACCACAAATAAATAAAACACCAGTCTTTGACCATAGGGAAAAACTCAAGCTATTTTGCACACAAATCTCCGGCCCTGTAAGAGGCTGGGGGAAGGGACATTTAGCTCCTTTCATAATGTTAACCAGACCTGCTTCCTAGCCAGTGCTGAGCTTCCCATTTGGTCTTTTTGGAGCATTTTTTCTGAAAGTAGGAAGTAGGAATCCAGCAGCAGGCGTCTGGTCTGCAGCTGAGCATGGTGGGAAACACTTTCTTTCAGCCTTCAATATTTAGGGTTTCTTCTGTTTTCCTTTTTGCTCAGTTGCAGCATATACTTTCCATATCTTTAAGGGAAAGCATAGCATCGGAATTCTGCACCCTGTCTTCTCCTATCTGTCTGGATTAACACAATCAGTTTTGACATGCCTTTCTCCTCAAGTCACTTTACCAGCAATGTCTCTTGCATCTTCTACCAGGTGGGAATGGCTTTGCCAGTTTTTGTTTTCCTGGGGTTTTGGCTGTTTTGTTTGTGAAGTAGGAATAAATTGTGGGTGCAGACAAATATTCCCAAAGAAAGCAGGGGTGTGGAGTAGCTCTCTGCTGACATACCAGGACAGCATTTTGCTACAGATTATGCAGCTGTTTAGGCAGTGAGGACAGAGGTGCTCCATTGGACACTGGTGCAGTTAAGAACCTAAATTGATAGAAATTGATTCACCACCTGAATTTGAACATTTGAACCAACACCGTGGGAAAATGGCTGGATTATGAGGTTGGAAGTCCTAGTTCCCACTCCACCTTCTACCTTCATGTCAGACTGATTTCCAGTGGGTTTTACACCTCCATATATTCCATAATTTGTATTCTTGAGGCTACACTTTGAAGTGGCAGAGGAAGTCTCATATGTGCCTTTGGGACACTTTCTTATTGCTTTTTAGCCTGGTATTTCTCATCTCAGCATGTTCATTCCTATAGTTTCTGTGAATAAGGAAACGCTTTCCTGCAGAGAAGTATCTTCCCCTGCAGCTTAAGCCGTGCCAGTCACTCAGTTTGAACACAGCTCCTTCTGGGTGATACTGAAAGACCAACATAACTATTTTCATTCCATTTCTGTTGATCATGGTTGAGTCCCACAATACAGTGATATAAGCCTGGTCTTGCTCATGTTTCCAATGTGCTTGCCTGCCCCACTTTCCTTCTTCCTGCTTTCACAGTCCTGGAAGAATGACAGTCACCATTTGTCTATATAAATGTGGCCTTCGTGGATCCATGTGCTTTGACGTCCATCTGTATTCTTGCTTTTTATCTAGGATGGAATGTTCATAGCACTGTAAAGAGTTGAACACTTTTGGAAAATACAGTCTTTAACACATGCCTTTGCCCACATCAGAGGCCAAGGGGAGTTGCATTATGTATGAGGTGTGTGGAAGGAGTTAACTGCTTGCAAAATAGATCAAGACCTTACAGTACAAGCAGAAAACAGTTCCTAGCAATATTAGAATTTGCTTTTCCTGCTTTAAACTCCATTCCCTTTCCTTTCTAAGTCACTCAGCTATGGCTCTTTATCTTCTCTTCCTGACCAGTCACTATAGAACTCATAAAGGTTTGTAGAGGCCACACTGGAGAAGAAATCCTGTTCTGTTCAAAAACCACTTGTATTTGCATTTTCTTTTAAATGGTATGTAGAAAATTAGTCAGTCATGTGTGAGGAGAAAAGCTAACATCCCTTGTAACCAAGCAGTTGAATGCTTTATATACCTGGGCAAACAGGTTGTAGAAGGTGCTATTAACCACCTTTGACTGTTTAATACTTTCAAGTTTTCAACTCTCATGGCTGCTCACTGGTGTTTGCAGAGCATTCCTACAGCATATGGTAACTTTCAGCCCAGCACAGGCCTTCAGGAGTAAGTGCAAAATCTCTGTCAATCCCATATGGGGCACATAGTTAATATTACACTGTGCCTTAGCTCTTTTTTGTTTGTTTGTTCATTTTTGCTTTAAGTACATCTGAGTTCATCAGCTACCATTCAGTATCATCTGTAGGGCTGCCTGAAAGACTGTGCCACCACTAAAATACAAAGCTTCTCATTTGCAAGGCAGTCGCACAGAGGGTTCTCATTATTTTGGGCACTGTGTTAGCATTATAAAGGGAACAGCTCCTGTCCTGAGACGTGCTCACCATCTAATGAAATGCAGCACAAAAATGGGCAGGAAGCGGAGGCACGAAGTAATCCTGCAGTGACTTGGGTGAGACGACACAACTGATGGGGCCAGGACTAGGACCCAGAAGTCCTTGTCCATGTTGCCTCTCTTACTCATTATGTTCCCAGGGTGGATTGTTATTTTAAATGTTTGTGAAACATCTGCATGTATAAAAGAACAAATCATAAACAAATTGCAGTTTTCTGCCTTTCTGTTCTGTCAGAAACATTGTTTTAGGACCAAGGAAGAGGGACAGAATGATTTGTTAAGCAATATCCCACGAGCAGTTTAAATCTCCTGAGAAAATAATGAGGCTTCTTCATCCTATCTGGTTTCTGAAAGGCTTTCAGCTCCTGCAGGATGGTGTATGCATCCTACATATTCCTGAGGAGAAATGTTGTGCTGGGCAGATGGTGGAGCCCAACTGGGTTCCTGGCAGGGCACGAGAGGAGGGATGAAAGACAGTGGGTGTCCTAGCTGGCTTGCTGGTGTTTGAGCACTATCACTTCTTTTCCTGAAGCTTAAAGGAGAAAGGGCAGCTCTGTGGGAAGTTAAGCATCTCTCATTTCCTTAGCCTTGAAAGGGGAGTGTTGCCATACCTGTGCCTCCTTATTTAAATTGTTGACTTCACATGATGTTTCGCCTTAGTGTCTGGCAACTGTCTAATATGCTCTTCTGTGCCCCTTGATGGCACAGTTCATGTCCTCCTGCTGCTGCCCCAGTGCAGGAACCGAGCAACCTCTGGCCTTTCCAGGCCAGGTGGCAGGAGCAGATGATCATGCTTGGAGTTGCCATTCTGTCTGCTCAAACACTTCGGTTGGACTTTCTGCCTGTGGGTCTTTTGGCTCCCTGTGACCATGAGTGATCCAGTTCCCACAGCATTCCCACCAACCTGGTATGCTTTGTCACTGCCTAACATGATAGGGAGCCCTGGGCTCCTCAAAAAGCCAAGCCACAGGCCTTTAAAATTATGCACTCGAGCAGGTAATGACCCAAATTTCAAAGACTCTTTTGAAAACCTGAGTTCTAACAAATTTCCCCACAGCTACAGTGAACTGGTGGGAAAGTCACAGTGGTCAGAGTCAGGCAGTTACGTGCACAGAGAAAAATCAATGCCCCCCACAGGTAATTTTAGCATTGAACAATTGATGGGGTTTGAAAATACATGTCCAAAAATATTCCCTGTATCACTGAGGGGTGTCAGCTCTTCAAGTACAGATTGAAGCACTGTTGAGAGAAATACTGTAGAAATCAGGCTGGCTTCTTTTCCTCTCCTCCCCTCAAGTGACCATTCAGTCAGGATAAAAGCTGAGTCAAAGTTACCTTTCCTGGGACTTTTTACTGGGAAGACTTTGATACAAACGATGGGTAAATGACTGAAAAGTATGTAATCTGAGAGATTGCTGAAGGGGCTGAGGTGTGGGGAAGTGAAGGAAGACATATTATCAGTGACTGATGATTTCTTCTTAATTCCCAAGTCATGCGAAACACAAAGGTTTGCCTGATTGCAACCGTGCACTAATCTGAAACATTAAAATGAACAGCTAAGAAATGAGTGTCTCAATTTAAACCCCTTAAACCTACAATTAAGCATTTCAGTAGTGAGGCAGCAAAAGTCTGTGGCAGGAGACCCCTTTGCTGCAGTGGGTTTGCTGGACTTTTACTCTGCCCTGAGCATCTGGCAGCTCCCACCAAAGACCCAGTTGAAATATTTTGCCAGTTCCCTCAAGTGCTGAATTATGCATTTAAGAACCCAACTCTAGGCACCGTTTTTGTCTGTGCGAAAGATCTTGTTACAAGTATAATATAATAAATTGTACCAAAAAAATTTATGGCTTTTTTGCCTTTTTTGCCAGTGAATAAATGGAAAAAATCTGATTTTTAATTTTTCTTTTTATGTTTCTCAGTCAGTAGGGATTGCTCTGGGAATCGTGCTAGGAGCAATCGGCTCCCAAGCTGTTCTTCAAACAAGGCTGTTTTCCCTGAGCTGGCTGAGCTGGTGGGCTCACTCAAGCGTGGGCACTTCTGGCTCCCAGCACGCACCAAGGATGCACAGGAGCGCACTGCTGATGCTCTGCTCCAATAGGAAGTGGTGACGAGCCACCCCAGCCCTCCAAGGTGAAGAAAGGACATGTTTGAAATCTCCCTCCTCATGTCCTCTTTTCAACTTCCAGTCTTTCCCATCCAAGCTGTGACCGGAGCGCCTCAGCTCTGCCCACAGCGAATGCCACTTGAGCAAAAGAAGACAAAACACAGAAAAAAGCCCACGGACATGGCAGATCTGTGGAATCTTAAGGCAGCTTTGCTGACAGTAAGACTTCTGCAGCTTCAGCAAGCGGCTCTGGTCCCTCTGGCTGGAGAGCCATGTTTCGTTATTCCTAATTAATAGTAAGCAAGCGGAAGGGCCAGTGGCACAATTGGTACTGTACCAAAGCGCTGCTTCTCTTGACACCCCCGGCCCTGCCCCTGCTTTCTTCTGCCTGCCACTTTGTCCCACCTTTTGTCACCATCTGTACATGGTTAGTTGGAGAATGTTTATTATATAATTTAGTTAACTTTGGAGCTGCAAGCCTGCCCGTTTGATGTGCCCTCCTGTTAATGCAAAGCACACCATTGCTAGTTAATGATCATGAACTGTCATCACAGCCACTTTGAAAAGGTGACAGTGATGAATGGAGCCAGTGGCTCCCAGGGAGGTTGATCACTGAATGGACAGTAAAGTTTATTTAAGCCCTGGCCTGATAATGGCTCTGCATATTTCAGATGGGTTGTTTCCACTCACTTCTTGGATAGCAGACATTCCCGAAATGATGCGTCCTGCTGCCGCCCCCCACCCCCTGCATCCTGCTCTCTTAGGTAAGAGAAAGTCTTCCCCCATTTCTGCATCTGCTGCCCTAACTGCTTCCTTGTCCCTGTGTCCCTGCTGTAGATCTCCAGCCAAAAGAGGGGAAACCCTGGGGGAAAATTTCCTGTGTGCTTTGAAGAAAGGAAAAGCCCCCCTCAGAGCCATTTCCCAAGTGGATGCCCGCAGCTGCTCCACAGGCTGGGGAAGGGGCTCAGGCTCTGATCTAGCTCACTGAAGCTTTTGTGGCAGGATCACGGCTGTGTGCCTAGTGTGAGGTCTTGGGGACTGGGCTAAAAACAAAGCCTGCTTCTCCTAACAGGGGCTGGCAGCCAGCACCAGGAGGCCTTGGAGCTGGGAGACAACCTGGTGCTTTCGGGCTGGGAGGCTCAGGGTCCCAAGATAAACAAATCTGCTGGTGAGAGTGACCAGTGTTAGGTCAGGCTAAGGGTCGCTCGAAGGTCAAGCCGCCCTGCAGCTTGGATATTTGGGTTGTGTATTTACCTTCCCAAAATGCATGGTGCGTTGGAGGGCTCCCTGCTCCAGGTCGTGGAGCTGGGATCAATCTGCCAGCCAATCCGGGGGGGGGGGAGACATCCCTAGGGAAAGACCCCCGGCAGAGCAGGGTCTTGGTGGTGTGACTGGGGAGAAGGAGGGAGAGGGCCCCTGAAGGATGATAGCTCTTGGGGTAGGCATGGTCACTGTGCATCTGTGAGCAGGCAGAAGGTGCACAGGGTGATTAGTGCCGGCACAGCTTCCTAGCTTTCATTTTAATGTATGCTGTGTGGGAAATGCTGGTGGTAAAAAGCAGACGTGATTTCCTCAAGCTATGTAAAGCCTGGAGCCTCATCACTGGACAGGAGCCCAGGCTGCCACACTGTGCTGCCAGAGCCTCACACATGGGGCAATCAGGTCTGGCTTAAAGAACTGGAGGCTCTTGCAAACCTGAAGAAACAGAGAAGTCCCAGATGCTCCTCATTTTTCTCTGTCTGAGATTTTAGTCTGGAAGATCTGTCTGTCAAGCTTTGCTGCGCAGCCAGGAAGGCCAGAAATGCCTCTTCCTCCAAGACACAAAAGTAGAGATATTTGATGAAAAGGCTGCAATAAAATCCTTAGGGAATCTTGGTGTGCACAAAGAGCTGACAACTAGCAACACTGCAGCTGCACCCAGATGCTCCAAGGACAGCTCTTGGGACTCTGTCTGGGGAATGGTGGCTACAAGGAAGCCAGTACTTCCTGCAGTTATTACCATGATTTTGGTGGACAGTACAGCAAAGATATGTATGTGGTGGGTGCTCCATGATGTATGCGGTGAATATCCCATGAATGCCACTTTGTTCTCTAGCGTCACACACTTACTGGGGACAGCTCTTCTCTACTCCATGAGGCTTCCTGGTCAGATTTTCAGAGGAAGGCTGGCAAAGAGAGATGACAAAGAAATGACCCATACATCCACCTAGAGAAAACAAGTAGTCCTCAAAGCTTTAATACGGGTGCTCAGATGAACGTAGGGAGGGAACCGAGGGACACAAAAAGCTGTGTTGGGGATAGGAATGACTGTTGCAGCTTGGTTAGAGTCACAGCCCGAAGGGAAAGGGTTGGGGAATTTCTACAGGCACACACACACAAATGTCTGAAGCAGTTATACTGAAAGCATTTATTGCTACATAGTATTTGATCTGTTCTTTGTCATGGTCAGAGAATGCTTGTCAGTTATTCAAGACCTTATGGTTGTTAGAAAGATGAGAAGGAGCCAGTCATTCAACAGTAGCTTCTGAATAATCTGCTGATATATAGTACTTGCATGGCATGATCAAAACAAGGAGGTGTTAGGCCTCAGCTCCACAAGAAAATCATTATCAATTTGAGCAAGTAATGATTTGTCTAAAGTTTAAACAACACGGAGCTTTACTGTCAAAGCAAAATAAGGACAGTGACACAAGGGAGCCACATTAGCCAGCCCATTTGTAAACTGACATGGCTTTTTCTGGCCAAGAAGAAGTCTATAAACCACTTGCTGGTATCTCAAAAGGCAAGTTATCGTGTACTAACAATGGGCTTTTAGGGAAAATAAATCAGTGGGTGGAATTAAGGATCTCTTTCATTGTCAAACTAAATGCTTTAAGTGAGCCGCAGAGAGGGAGGCAAATTATTCTCATGGAGCTCTGAGGTCTGGGGGTGATGCCAGGGAGCAGCCGGCAGCAGAAGCCTGGGCAGCGCAGGTGTTTGCAGAACTGTTTCAAAGTGGAGCTGTGTCCTTCTGAGAGAGCTCCCCATCGGCAGTGCAGGGGAAGAGGCAAGGCCACGCTTCACCAGGAGATGCTTTCCCAGCACAGGGACAGGGATTGAAGGAAGGTCACCCTCATCTCACTGCTGCCTTCGCAGCCCGGTGCACGGAGGTGGCTGTCCTTTTAAGTGCGGGTTGAGACATTTCACCCCATCTTCTGCAAGCATTCAGACACAAGACTGCTGCTGTTAACTGCCAGCCCATTGTCTGCAGTGACAGCTTTCTCTGAAAGTCAGTTACCAGGGGGTGAATGTGGATTGAGCAAATGAACACAAAGCAGCCGAAGCCGCTGGCTGTGAATTGTGCTGCTGTTAGTTTAAGCAACTTGAATAGAAATGGCATTATCCAGGGTGACTGGGGGAGCCGGGAGGAATACTCACAGAGAGCAAACTTTGCCTGCGGTGACTAGCACAGCGAGTTGGATGGAGCCTTTGGCCTTGATAGAGATGTCACCCTGAGTATTGCCTATTGTACCCAGGCTCCCTGTCTTCCAACACCATTTAATCCAAGGCTTCTCCCTCCCAGTCTTTCGTTGCTCTGCAGCATTGAACCTGTGCCCCCTCTTACCAGCACAGCCAACCCAGCCACACACAGCCAGTGGATCTGCTCTAGTCTCGGCAAGTACATTCCCAGCCCCCCATGTTCTGCCTCTCCTTTCTATGGGTTGGTTTATACCTTCAGTGGTTTGTCTGCTGGCCAGCTGGTCAGGGGAGCTCACTAGGCTTCAACAAACCTGGGTCAAAAGCTGTAGCTCAAATGTGGCTGGGGGGGTGTCCCCTCACTGTTATGATAACACTGACAAAACTGCCTTCAACTGGGGATCAAAGAGTCTTTGCTCCATGCAAAATGCTCACTGAACCCCCCATGGCTGATGGAGAAGGGCCATGATGGAAAGGAGTGGGGAAGAGAAACCTCTGCCCAGGCAATGTCTTGGCCACTGCCATGGTATGGGAAATGGCTGCACAAATGAGAGGAGTCTCCAAGACCTGACGCAGAACACCATTAGTGTTGAAGACTTCACACAGCTTTGCCTTAGCTGTATTTGCCACATCCTTTTCCTAAGGCCTTTTTCAGCCTCTGCCACCAGGCTCTCCACCATGTGCAGAGCAGCACCCTGGGGCAGATGGGTCTGTCCCTATGAGGGGTAAAGAGGCATTTTGGAGAGGACGGCAGTACCTGGATAGGGTGAACTTTCTGGCTGATGAAGTGGAAGGAAAAGAATGAGAGCCCTGAGCATTTAAGGGGGTGGGGAGAGACTGAAGCAAATGGAAGACATGAATGTTGCCTGATCAAACAGTGGTAAAATGAACATTTAAGAGAGATGAAACGCCTGATAAATTAACTTTCATGTTAAACGGGATTCTGGTCTGATTCCCATGGCTAGGTAATCTGTGAGTGTGAGGCATTGAGGCTGCAGATAGAGGCAATCAGGATGCTTTACTCAGGTTATTTTCTCATTTGAATTTGCTCAGAAGATGGGGGATCTTCCTGCCTTGCAATCCCATGGGAGTAGCAGCATTGGTGCTCAGTGTCTGAGTTTCATGGGGAGCAGGATATTAGATTATGGGAGACAGACACCTAGCTGATAACATTAGTGCTGTTTTCCCAAGCTGGTGTGAATGCAGTAAAGCAAATACTGCATAAAAGTGAAAGTCTTCAGTGCTTTATCTGGAGGGCACACCAGCTTAGCTTGCTGAGGGATGAATGTAGCATCCTACAGCTTGTAGCTCCATACTGGTAGGGACAGGAGCTGCCAATAACAGTAAGTGTTTCATATTTCATGCATAGTAAGGTCTAGCCACCAAGACCCTCAAGATCTGGTTTGAATTAATTGCCCCTACCACACTCTCAGCCCTATCAGGCTCAGGCCCACACTGAAGCCATCACCTGGCCAGGTTTTTAGTGAGCAGCCAGAGTGGTGGGGCAAAGGACAGGGAGCCAGCAGTATCACTGCCTTCCTCTCTGGCAGGTGCCATTGGGCTGCTTCATCCTCCTTGCTAAGTTGATCTGCTCCCTGGATAGGCTTGGGAGGAGGAGCTCTCCATGCTGGCAGAAGGGACAGCACCAGGGACACCTTGTAAGTCCCCCAGTGTGCTTGGGGAGACTGCCATTTGCTTCAGCAGTACAGTGTAGCCACAGGGCTTCATGTGAATCCAGGTGAATCACAGCTTCTTCTTAACACCTCCCTGCCAAGTATCAGCACCCACGCTGAAAGCAGGCAGTTGTCAGTCTTCAAGGTGTGTGCCTCTGCTTGCCTCGAGGCTGGTGCTCACCGCAGCAGCATCCCAATGCCCTGCTGGTGGGAGGGACTCTGTCCCCTGCCTTGCACCAAAGCAGTTAACCAGACCCAGCTGATCTCTTTAGCATCAGCCTTGGCTTTCATGAACCTGAGTGGTCAGGGCACAGGGCAGTGTGACAGTGGGAGTGATAGTCTTTGTGCTTTGGTTGGTGGGTCTGGACATGGAAAGAATCAGGGCAGCATGGAAAGCATCCAGTCTGGGCTGTCACCCACACATGAAGAGTCAAAAAAGAGGATTTTTTTCCATGCTATCAGGTAAAGCTTCCATGTCATCAGCAATATCTACACCAATAAATTACATGAGGCCAGGATGTAGGTGTTCTGTATCATGGAATTGTTAGCACTGTACCTGCATGGTTTTGGCACATGCCAGTTACCACCCTCCCTGAGATGAGAGGTTTCATGTGTTTGCAATAGCTGTGCCCACTGAACACATGGGTTGTGGCAAGTCTGTTTTGAGAGGCCCGAGGGCTGGCTGTGAACTGCACTGGTCTAGTAGGCTTCAGAGCTAGGGGACAGCCCTGGAGCATTTTGTTTACTGACAGAGATGCAACCATCCTTTACTTCTCTGCTGCAGTGCGCGCTTAGCTCTAGACAGACCTCAGTCCCTAGGGTAATCCCAGGCAGCATGGCTTGGAAGAGAGCCCTGGCTTCAGGGAAACTCTTTCAGGGCTCCACACCCTTCAGTTTTACACCAAACTGGGTATTACCCTTTGCTGTTTCATTGTCTTCCCAGAGCAGTCCTTCTCCATCCGCACTGCTTCCTGCAGTAACTTTGTGCTGTCTATGTCCCGGGAGCTGGTTCTCAAGCCTTCCCGTGCCTGTGCTACCCTCTCCCTCATCCCCACACTTCATCCTTCTCCTGACCGACTGTCCACACCTACTCTTGTATCACCTCTTTGTGAAAACACATCCCCTGCACTGCTTTTCTGCTCATGAGAGCCACACACAGAGCCACATCATCACACGCATCGGCTAGCACGATCGCACTGACCACTCAGGCAGGGGGACGGGCAGGGAACACACGCTAACATAGAGGTGTCACCCTGCTGCCCACCCTCCACATTGACACTGAGACAGACAATGCAAAGTCAGCTTAATGCAGTTTTCATGGCTAGGCCTTCATTTACACCTCAGCTGGTATAAATGACACCAGGTTTTAGCAGTCAATTTAATCCTTTTACTTCTGGTGTGAAGGAATGTGTGCTCGACGGCTGGGGCTGCCCCACACAGACCTTTCTTAGCCTTCTCTTTGCTGCTGGAGGTAAAAAGTTCACTGTGACTCTGCTTACTGAAGGGTTTTCAGCATCCCTGACTCGCTGTGGAAATGGTCAGTGTGCAGTGAAGCATCCTCAGTCACAGGGATGAGAGCATAGCCGCCTTGGGCTGGGTGGGCATGGGCTATACATAGCCCAGATCCTGGACCGGCGGACAAAGGGAGCCTGTGAGGTTGCTGGGATTTGCTGTTATCAGCGTCCAGGGCAGGAAACGTCCCACACCACAATAACCTCAACTCCACCTTATGTCAGCAAGCCCTACGAACAGAAGGACCCAGCCGTGGGCTTTTGCTCAGCCTGGTACTGTACACCAGAGCCTGCTCACATGGTGAACGGACGGAAAAGCAACATGACTGGTCTGTTCTGATGGCAAGCAGATAAACCCTAGCTCCACTCAGACGGGTATTGTTTCCTTCCCACAGGCTTTCTTACTGCCACCACCAAGTACACGATAAAGCTGTGGCTTTTTATAGGGCTTCTGTTTGAGTTTGTGCTAATTTCAATGCAGTCATTCAAAAGGAATATGCTCGGTGAATTGTTAATTCAAGTGCCTGGAACACGGCAGTTTGGAAAACTGTAAAGATTATTATTAACTGGTTAATTCTGGGTGTGAATTCCCACCACCGCTTGCACAAGAGTTGGAGTTCCTTCAGCTTTCCACAGCAGCCAGCTTTAGACATAGGGCTGGCAAGGAAAGGAGGGAATATAAGCAGATGCAAAGAGCTTTTAAAAGAGTACTTTTGGTTCTAAGGTCATAATTTTGGTCAACCTGTGTCGATATTGCTGTTTCCCTGACCACCACCCAAGATGACAGGAGTGGTTGCTGCAGCCTGGATTCCAGCAGAAATTAAACCAGACGTTCACACAGGCTCTGTTGGGTATACATTGGTATTACATCCGGTATGGCTAGAGACAGGAAAGACCTAAGGGACTTTTTAGACCTGAATCCTTGTGTTGCTTATTCCTTAAAGTGTTGTTGATGAGGTCAGATATTTTACCGAATTCTTGGTGCATTACATCAGCACCCTGGGATCACCATCCTGGGCTGCCTGCTCATATCCTCTCCCCATGCTGTGACATCCAGATGGCAGCCGCGCACCTGGGCACGCTCAGACAAGAAGGGAAGGTGGGAAAATGCCTGGCACACTGGGTCAGGAGTCTGGGTTTTTAGCTGGATGGTTTAACACAACAGCCTCTGGGAGAAAGCATAGTGCAGGTACTCTAACTACTGACAGCCTGTTTCCTCGCTTTGTAGGAGTGTGGGTGTTTGCCTTAATTGGTGCTTCCTAGTCTATTTGAAGGCTGAATGCTCTTTCAGGAAAAATAAATGGGTGACAAGGTCTTTGCAACACAAGCAAGTAGTATTAAATGCTCTTCTCCCGCGTGCAGCTCAACCATAGCCCTTTCCCTCACTGTGTCCTTCGCCCTTGTTCCTCACTCTCTGGGAAACACCAAACTCCTTTAAATATTTCCTGAGGGGCTGAAGTGACTTCTGTCACTAGCATGGTCACATCTGGCTGTATGTTCCTACGAGGATGTGACTTTCTAATCCTTCCGATGGGTTTGGATTCCCATTGGTCATGTACTGCACAGGCTGTTGAGTCTTTTTCCAGCTGAGGTAGCTCTCTGCAGCTGGTCCGTATTTTTTTGTACTGTATTATCTGCAGCAGCTTTTTATGCTTCCTCTGTCTATGAAGTGATTTGTTTCCACTCTGTTCCTCCATGCCGCATCCACCACGCTCACCATAATTCTGCCCACACTAAATCTTTGCCTCCTGTGAAGAGGTTAATTTTGATTGACTGAAATATGCAGTAGGAACATGGGAGAATCTCCCTTGTCCTTGTAAGTCATGTGTTTCTCCTCTTTTCCCAAGCCAAACAATACAATACTATTGGAAAAAGACACAACAGCCTGGGTTCTGATGCAGTACAAAGTCTCCTCTCCGTCAACAGAGTCACCAGCAGTACTTGTCAACATTGATTGTGCCCAAAGGTTTGGTAGCTGCTGCTACTTGTGCTGCCACTGCTCAGTCGGGGGAACTTGGCTGCAGCTTCACTGCGCTGGGGATATGTAAAACTCCAGTGAGAAACAGTCCCTGGCCTGAGGAACTTGCAGCCCTCTTTGACAAGACAGAGGCAGGGAGAGGAGGCATGGGGGGCCAGAGTGAGCAGTAATTAAATCCAGGTTCCTGCTCATGAAGGGCTTTGCAGTTGCCCACTGAACCAGACACCAACTCTAAAGAGATTTTTGTAGCCCCTTTTACTTGATCAGTGGACACTTGGAACCGTATTTTGACACTGGCTTTTATTTTACTGTATTTTATGTGTGTTTCTAGGAAGTCTGGGTTTGTATTTTTTTTCTTTACTGCAGCACTAACTCAACAAGCAAGGAATTTCAAGCTGATCTGATGTATCCTGGCTGTCAGATCTTTCTATGGACGCGCTGTGATCCACCTGAGCAGTGGCATTTCTCCGGTGTCACCTGAAACTCACAGGCTGGCACACACAGCTTGTGAAAGGTGCCCAGAGTCCTTTGCCTAGGAGCCTAATAAAACTGAACACTGTGGCAGTTGCTGTGGTCAGAGCAACATCTGCTTTCCCTGAAATATGACAAGCATGGAACACACCATGCCAGAAGGGACAGAACCGGGAAAAAATCATAATTCTAGAATTATAAAGAAAATACCCTTCACAGAGACAGCGTGTCAGTGGTATGTCCTGGCACCCAGGCTGGCCCAGCATGGGTGTGTGCATGCTTACACACCATGAATGTCATGCTGGCTGGCACTCAGCCTCCGGGGAGCCACACATCATCCTTGTGGACCCATCTGCTGCCTTGTGTCCTTTCCCTCATGTTGGAAGGGAAAGAGGACCCCTGGCAAAGGAGCAGCTCCTTGTTCCTCAGGTCCTGTCCTATCTACCTCACGGGTGCATGTGTCAGGACCTGGAGCACAGGGACTGTTTTTGGCCACACAGAAACTTGGGATTATATTTTTTTAAGGACATAGCAGGGCCTGTTGTGGTAGTACGAGGGACAATGGGTTTCAACTAAAAGAGGAGAGATTCAGGCTGGATGTGAGGAAAAAAATCTTTACATTGAGAGTGGTAAAACACTGGCACAGGCTGCCCAGAGAGGTGGTGGATGCGCCATCACTGGAGACATTCAAGGCCAGGCTGGATGTGGTTCTGAGCAGCCTGATCTAATTGAAGATGTCCCTGCTCATTGCAGGGGGACAGACCCTTGAAGGTCCCTTCCAACCCAAACTGATCTATGATTCTCTATGGTGTACAAATACAGGATTAGCTCCATACAGTAAGGTTGGATCCTCCGGCTATTCCGATATCTCTTGCTCAGTTGTTGCCCTCCACAGGAGACACACAGGGGCTCCCCCTGCACTTCCAATCCTTCCCCCTTGCTGCAGGAAAGAAGTGTTTGGAAACATTTTCAGCCTGATCCTCCTTGTTAAATTTAGCACAAGCTTGTGAAGCACCATCAGGAACAGGAACAGCAATTAGGGGGCTGCATGTTTTGGTTCATGGTTATCTGCAAGGCCAGAGAGAAGTACAGCCTGTGTGTGGTGAACTAGTGGGTTCTTCAGTTCTCCTGCAGTTTAAACACAAAGGCATATGTTCAAAATAAGAAGAAAAGCAGAATGTGTTAGCTGGTTCTGACTTTCACAAACCCAAACACCTTCCCAAACACACACGCACCAAAATGCTCCTTCATTTGTAGTATTGCTAAAACATACTCAGTCTGATGGAGGTTAGCTTTAATGAAGGCTGGGAAAATCGGTGAACAACCTGCTGCCATGCAGGGCTCCCAAAACATACCTCCATCTAAATGGGAATCTCCCTGGAGATCTTTAAGCTAATGGTATGCCATCTGACAGAGAATGAGGCCAGAAGATTTTCATGCTGAGTGTTTTACCATCCTTTGCTCTTTTTCAGCTCTTCTTTTACCCTTTCCTTTTCCCTTTCTCTTGCTGCCTGCTCAGCATCACCCTCCCTTTACTTTCAGTCCTCTCCCATGCTCTGTCCTCACTGTCTTGTGTGTTCTCCAAACCTTTTTGTCTGAGCCTCCTCCATTTCCATATCAGATCACCTTTGTCCTTACTCCGTCCTGACTCCCTTCGGTCTCTTGGGCTTTCTCCTGCCTTCACCTTAGTCCCCCTCTCCCTCAGGCCACTTCCCTGCCTGCCCGCAGCATTGATGGGGGACAGCCCAGTGGCTGCTCCCTTTTCCACTGTTATGTCAGTAGCACCACATGCAGCAAGCACGGCAAGAACGAGTGTGCTCTACAGCATGAGGAAGGACATACATCCATTCATACAGCTGGGCCAGCACCTCCCTCAGGCTCAGCCTCACTTTGACTTGCCACGGGCAGCTCTCCAGCCTTCATCTCATCTCATTCTGCCTCCCTCTCCCTTTCTTCCCCTGCCTTAGTCCGCATCATTCCCATTGCAATCAGAATGCACTCTTTCTTTTCTTTAATGAACACAGGGTGAAATGTGTCTGAAGGGTATTTTTAGCAGGAGGTTTGCAAGCTGGCAGCCCCGGGCGCTTTGCCACCTTGAACAAAAAATGTGCATCAACCAGATAAGAGTTACAATGGGGTGCTTGGGGGCCGCCAGTGGGGAGCACCCTCCTTGCTGCCTATCTGCTCTATGGGGCAAGGGAGGATGGACATGGAGCTGCCTCTGATCCACATTCACTGCTGTCCCACACCCTGCCATGCAGGATGGCTCACCCATCCTTAGCTTCTTGTGTTGTTTAAATGTATAGCAGGAGGGGCTCTTGGGGAAGCTATGGGAGTTCAGTGGAAAAAAGCTGTCACTCAGCTGGAGTAGGGGTATCTGCTGGGCACAGCTTTGCTGCAGGCAGCATGTGTGTACCACCTAGTCCCAAAAAGTTGTCTTGGTACATATAGCATCCAGGTAAAGGTGGGTACAAGCGCAGCTCCCAGTATTGTAGCCTAAACTTGCACCTTTCCCTCTGCTTCATCCCTTTGGTAGCCCCAGGCCTGGGGGTGAGGTGGTGGTCCCCTCACAGGTACAGGGTGTGTTCTGGGAGCCAGCACCATTTGCCCCACTGTTGTGGCTGGCACTGCTTGCTTGGAGCTGTTGTCCACTGACATGTCAGGCAAGTTTGACATGTTTGCAAGTGAGGATGGACTGCCATAGTGATTTCCAGCTGCAATCAATAGGGAGCTGCTGTGGGATTGTAATTTGAAAGGTAAATATGACATCCTGCTAATGCTTTAAATATCTAATCTCAAGTTCAAGGGTCAACATCTTACTAAAGAAATGGAATTACTTACTAGAGTAATTAAATGTCCCGAAGAATGTATGCAAAAATGATGCTTTTTCCAAGCAGAGCATTTTGGGGGAGGGGTAGATTATAAGACAATTTACCCAGTTTGTTTATGTAGCCCCTTGATCGCCTTAGCTACCTCTATAGTTAAGGAAGAGAGAGAAACTCCCTCAGGAAGTATTTTCAGGGGTAGCACAGATGCTCTAAATGCTCTTCAAACAGGCCTATCTTTCCCATCAATGCCTCAGGGGAAGTATCTGGCTGGCCACCTCAGGGACCCGCAGCTGTGACAACCTTTTCCAATCCACACTGCTCCTACCAGACCTGCAAGGACTGGGCCAGGCAGGCATCATCTCTGTCTCCTGACAAATGGCACCTTCTGTGCCAAGTGGAATAATGTCAAAAGGAGCCATTCCTTGAAGGCAGGTGTTGAGGATGTTTATTTGATGCTGGGTACGAGAGGGTGGCTGCCTGCCTGTGTGCATGCATTGGGGGATTCTCTTCCTGGAGCACACTGATGGACAGAGGGACTGGAAGAGGTCTTCAAAAGCATCCCTCTGCCCAAGAAGTGACCAACTACACGTGTTGTGCTGTGAAAGATGTTCTTACATTATTCCTAAGGACCTTGGTCTTCACTAGAAAGGATTTTCACCCATCCAATAGGAAGAGGGGAGCAGACTTGTTCCTCTTATCATCTATGAGCTGTTTCATGAGTTGTGTTACTGCATCCCCATCAGTATGTTTTTACACCTATGCCACCCAGTTCTTTCAGCCTTCCCATGCAGGTTACGTTTACCAGATCTCTGCTGTGTTTGGACTCTCTCTAAAGGGTCCACGTCTTTCCTGAGGTGCATTGCCTAAACCTGGCTGCACTGTAACAGCAGCAGCATACCAGGACTGCGTTGAAAAAAAGCTTAATTTCTTCAAAAGAGCAAAGCTTCTTATTATTCCTCCCAACATGATATTTTCCTTATTAGTTTTGGGTTTGGTAAAAATGTGATTTAGAATCTTTACTGCAGAACTGCTGCTTAACCAGCCCTTTCCACCTGGTATTTGTTCAGCTGATTGTTCCCGTCTAACTGGAGATCCTTGAACTCTTCCCCACTGAGTCATGTCACACCATCTCTCTGAATTGTCAAAACAATGTGTCTTTTTTCCTGGTTTTGCCTTTTTTTAAATGTTAAATTCTGATCCTCTATCCTGAATACCTGCCAGGTTGGTGGTTGCAATCCATGTTCCTTCATGCTTTGACAAATGATGCCAGGTAGAGCCAGGCACCAAGCCTGTGTCCCTTTCTGTGTCTCCATTCTTGTCAACCATGAACCATGAACAGCTGCTTCTTGGACTGGGTGGTCTGACCACTTTTGCATTGAAAATGTATTTCTCTGTTGTGCTTGAAGATATGTGATTCAGCTTTGAAAGGACGTGAGATATCACCAACCCTACCTCAAGACTGTGCTGGGCAGAGAAGATGCTGCTGGCAAGGCAGTAAGAAGGAACTCTTGTGACAGACACATGCAGGGTTTAGGTGTTTTACAACTTAGCTTGGCTATGCCTGAAGAAAGCCAGGTATATCCCAGGTGTCTGAAGGGTGCATGCACTTGGGCAGAGAAGTGGAGGACCTAGCCTATGTACTTAGATGCCTCTGGGACTGTTAAGGTTTGCTTTAGGTGCCCGTGCCTGTTTGCTGGCTCCAGCTCTCACAGTGCAGAACTCCCTGATAGGCCAAAGGCACTATTAGGCACAAAAGTACATCAAACTGTAATATTTCAGCCTATCATGTTCATGTGCTTAGAGATGCTCTTCTGCATGAGAAAGGCTTTCAGAGTCCACAAACTTACATTTTTATTTTGGAAAACTTCTCTGTCCAGTAAAATACTAAATACTGATAACTTTTATCCTAATTATAGGATATTATAATATATAGGATAATATCCAATAACTAGGTACCAGAAAGGTCTGCAGCCTTGAGCAGCTGCTGGGTTTTGGTTACCATTAGTGGCTTGTATTAACAGCCAGCGAGCCGCTTCACAAGGTGGGATTTTGAGTTACTATGAAACCTACATTTTGCCTTCCCCTCACCCTTTCCCCGTATTAAAACCTTGAAGAGCTGCAGCACACAGGACAAAGGAGAAAGCAACAGGAGAGCAGCAAGGTCACACATCTGCTGCTTTCCACACTTTCTTATCTCTGACATCACAGGCCTCAAGGTCTTTCTTCTCATTAAAACAGCTGAATAATTTCAAACCATACACAAACTGTCTAAAACTGTGGCCTTTTGTCATAGTCACATTATGTGATGTCTGGCCATGAAGATGTCTCTTGGCAAAGCTGGGTGAAGGGGCTGAGGAGATAAGCAGCTCTGTGCAAACACATCAGGAAGCTTTACCTCTGCCACCATCCCTTGAGCTGAGAAGCTACAGCACATCCAGCCAGGGAGCGTGGTGCCATCAATGGTGCTACTGAAAGCACTGGGACGTGGCCCCATCCCAACCTCGGGAAGTGCAGGGCCAGCTCTGAACTGACTTTGTGGAGCACTGATTTGTAATGACCCCACCAGCACAGCCTCTGCTTGAGGTGCACTTAATTAGCAGTGGAGAAATCATAGGCCAGAGGTGGGAAAAGGAAATACTGGGAAGAGGAAATACTGGGAAAACTGTGAAAAAAACAAAGAATAAGGTCTGTTATAGGTGAAAATGCATTAAAAAAAGAAAGTAGAAAAGGAGGAAAAAGTACTCTTAATCAACAAATGTCTCGTACAGCTTGGATTTTCTCAGGCAGTGGCAGGCTAAGCTGAATTCAGAGCACACTGCCTCTTGCATGTCTTCACACCTATCTTTTGAATGCTTCTCAGGTCAGACCATTGCACACACCCCAGCTGGAGTCTCTGTGGCTGCTATACCTCAAAGAGCTGCTGCTGGGATCTCAAAACCGCACCTGTGGCCACCACCCTGCTAGTCCTGGTGAAATTCATTAAGGGCAAATCATTTGTCATGACACAATGTAGGATGTAAAAGATCTATTTCTGGTGGTTTTACACACCTCCCTGCTTGGTGATTAGTGTTTAGCATCTGGGAATGCAACAATATGGGAAAGCTACGGGGTTAGCAAGTGGATGGGGGTGGTCTGCGCTGTGAAAAATTATACATGCGCTGAAGTAAGTGGATAAAGATGTTCGTGAGGTTCCAAAGCTTTTCCTCCAGGAATAGAAATGACTGTGAAAGATGGAAATCAGGAAAAGTTGTGTAACAGGTGGCTGCTGACAGCAGCAGCTAAACACAAATGTTAGTACTTTTAGTCCTTCCTATGTTATTTGTGAAAGCTTGGCCTCACAGCTCCTCTCTGCATTTTGTCCCCATGGTGAGCCCAGCAGCTTGCCTTTGGCCGAAGCACATCCACCAGCAAGGCTCCCACACTTTGCTGGTGCACTGCTTATCCTCACTAGTAAGGATGAGCTCCTAGTACTTACAGTTCTTGGTTCTCACAGCTTTTAGTTCTCACATAGCTCTTTTTCTTTCTAATACCTGGCTTCAACTTCCAGCTGTTTATGTTGTGTCTTTTTCTACCAGAGAGGTGGGTTTTGCCACATGACCCCATTTCCTTATGAATGAAATGGTACCATCAGCAAGGCAACTCAGCCTTCTTTTAAAAAGCTGAACACTGACAGACACTGCCTTTCATCTGTATTTTTCTGAGTATTCCCTGCATTTTTTTGGTGGTTTTGGAAGTGTGGACACCAAACCAGGAGCCAGTTACACACTAGTGGTCTCTCCACTTCCATGCCTCTACTTGATGGAACCCCATTATACTCTTAACAACCTACTAGAAGTGGTAGAGCTTTGTCCTCTAGAACAAGAATACACTGCTCTCCAGGTGCATTGTGGTTTTACGTTATCAACCTTTTATCTCTAAACACTGGGTCCTGACTGCTGCTGGAAGGAGGTTGACAAAGTTTCAAGCTGATCAGATTTTCTTTGGAAATAAGCCATCTAGCAAATTTTCTCTTTCTGACAGGTCCAGATCAAGATGATGCTTCTCTGATAAAACATTTATCAGAGGCCACCTGAGGCACATTGCCCCAGTCCCAGTGGTGCAGTTCCTGTATCTTTACTCAATTGCTTGAAGACAACAGAAGATGACACTGCAAAAGTCAAACAGCAAATGTTACCAATGTGCAGATATTGTCTGGGTATTATTCCACGGTTGGAACAAACCCCTGGTCAAATGTATACTGAAAAACAAGGAAAAGTTGGCACGACCAAATTGTCCTCTGGAGTAATGCGTGTGAGTACAGTGGAGCACCCTATCAGTCAGAGCTGGGCCACTGTGGCAAAAATTCCAGCTCCTCCTAGACAGACATAGTTTATTAATGGATTACTAAGTCTTTTAAGTTATCTTACTCTGGGCCCTGCTTTTTGAATGTTAGTACCTGTGTACTAATGTGCTGGGCAAAGGAAAAAGAGAAGAGTTATAAATACACAAACTAGCAACAGTGCTGCTTGTTATAACTGCAGGATAGAATAAAGCCTGGGTGGAACAATTATTCCTTTTGAAATTTCTAGACATTTAGTGCAAAACAAATACAGTTCTGCTGTCACTGAATATATTGAAACAAATCACTAAACCTTCTGCATTTTGTGTGGAGGATGAAATTGAAATCTGTTATTTCAGCATTTTTCTCTAAGTAGCTGCAGGTTCCATTCAGCTACTGAATCATCTTTGGTGAAGTTTCCTGGAATTATCCCAACAAAGTCCTCCAGGATATCCATTCTGTAATTTAAAATAAGAAAGCAATCCAGGTTTTTACTTACGTGGCAGAATGGTGTGAAATTTTGCAATGGCAAAATAATCTGCAGAAGACAAATTATCATTTCTAACTGCTACTAATGAGAAAGAACAATAATTAACACCTGCCAAATGCATACCTGCTGATATGGGTACAGACACATCTCTTTTATATATGCATAGCTTCAAACCTGTGGAGCTAAAGCCACCCTGATCTGCAGGACCCTTAGTCTCCCTCTCTTCCCTCCTCCTCACATTCTTCCAAATTCAAAAGCTGAAAAAATACAGCCAGAGCAAGCATGAGAGTATCAGAGATAAATAACTTCCTCATGACCAAGGTGGGACTCACAAGAAGATTTGAAAGGTGTCCCCAGGTTTGCCAGCATTTCCTCAGCATCTGGCTTGAGGAGCTGAGCATGAAAACATTACCCTCCCACCCCCAAACACTTCTCCCCCACTAACAAATAATGATAGCATTTACAATGTCATCTGTAATGGATTTCAGCTGTCTGGGACCTGAGGAAGCAGGACTTCACAGCCTCTCACTCCTCCTCTTGTGAGGACCATTCATGTTGCTGCCACACCTTGAGAGCTGGGCGTCTGTTGGTCTCACTGTCACACATACGCACACACAAAGGTAGCAACACCACCTCTTGGATCTTTGTTATCTAAATAGATACCATAGGATAGAGGCAAGTGAAGCCCTGAAGTCCTCAAGGCAGGTCAGATGTAGAGATGAGCAACAGGACCAGAGTTTCCACACTTCCATGCCAGTGTCTGCATCATCGGCCCCAGCTTTTCCATCCTTAGTGCCTTCCCAAATCTTCAGTGTGTACCCATAGGGTCTAGAACAACTTGTCTTTTGGTTGCTTCTGGAAATTAATGACTTCTTTATTTTCTTCAGGCATTACTGAGGGCAGGGATACCATCATGGTTAGTAGGGATTTCTGCTATCTGATGACCTTGTATCCTATGTTTGCAGCTTCTTGTGCCTGTCCTTCCTCTCCACCTATGCCAGTGCCTTTCAGATAGGGAAGTCCAGAGCACTCTTTCTGAGGTAATAGCTATGAGGTATGGTTTTCATTTTCACAAGGAAGATGGAAGAGGTGAGAAGAGAGACATCCTGATTGGAAACAGAGAACACTGGGGGTCCTGATGGAGCAGGCTCAGCAGTGGGTACTCCAGCAGGAAGGTCAGGAAGACATCGGGCAGGAAACTGAATACCTGCTAAGTCACCCTTGTGTTGAGTGAGACCATAGCAGAGCAAAATGGAGTGGGATGGATAGAGAGGTGACGAGGAATGCCTAAACAGGTAGCGTGGGACCTGCCTGTGTGTGCTAGGATTAACCTCCTGACACCAGGCAGCTGAAGAGGTACTGAGGGACCCTGGGGACCAGGTAGGATCCCGCAGAGACCTGTTAGCACAGCTGTGTGGAGACAGGTCTTGCAAAAGAGAAGCAGCTGTGGGAATCAGAGAGGAAAGTCTCTATGTGGATGAGGAGGGAAAGACTGGCTGCAGCTGAGTAACAGGTCAGGGAAACAATTTCAAACCAGGAGGACAAAGCCTGGGTGCAAAGTTACATATCTCAGAAGACATTTAAGAGAGAAATCTGGAGGTGTTGTATAGAGATGTATAGGCAAGAGAGTTGCTTTCTTAACAAAACTTGGGGACTGAAATCCCTCAAAGATTATCCTACTCTTCTTCAACTGGAACAGACTCCATTTTGTTGTCAGAAGTCACTAAGGCCAGGCAATCCAGGTAGTTACTGGGTTCAGTGAGCATGCTTTGCTGCTAAAGATAAAAGCCACTTTTGAAAAGTACCTGCAGAAGTTAAGCAAGGACCTAGGGAGCAAGACTTGTTTGGGTGAAAGAGTACAAGTGTTCCTTTCGGAAATAAAGACTATGAGTTAGGCATTGGCTGCATAGCTTAGTGGTGGGTCAGAGGAAACTGGTTGTAAGCTTCTGACTCAGTGTTTCAACAGTGCCATGTTAAATGGGTTGCAAATTGACTCCAAGAGTCTGAATTTCAGTGTGAATACCTGTCTGTGCTACCAAAGAGCGTTTCGGATTCTGAACCTTTGCTCTATGGAAAATTAATTCAGGTATTCTTTCCATATGTAGCTTTGGGTGCCCATCTTTTGAGCTGTCATCCAATTACAGGTCCCCTTGGCTGGAGCAGGAGCTCTGTGGTTTCTTTCAGCAGGCATAGGATAGAACATGAGGTGTGACTGCTGGTTACAGCATCAACTGTAGGGCCAAATGCTGTGAGAGATTTCTGGAGTGGAAAATGTGGGAAACCTGCTCCTTGCAGAAACTGGTAAGGAATGAGAAAACAGGAATTAAGAGCTGGTGAAAGATCCTTCCCTGAAAAATAAGAGGCCAAGCAAGACTGAAACGTGATTTATGGCCTAAAAACGAGCCAGAAGAAACCTGCAACCAAAGTGAGATTCATGCATGCTTCTCTGAAGTTATGTTGTCTGCCACTGCGATACCAATATGCTGCTTCACACCGTAGGCTTGCTATTCTCTAATCCTTTCTTGTGACTCCTTGCCTCTCATAGGCCCTTGTTCAGCACATTTAGTGGTTCTGCAAGTTTAGGGGTGTGAGCAGTTGCATTTCCAGGGTGTTTCTTGAGAAAACTGCATTTTCAGACAGAGCCTGTGTCTTGGTTCCTGTAAACAAATGATAGTTAAGGCTCAGAATGGTTTTACAGAAATAAAACTGTTTTGATTCCAGTTAAAAGCAAAGGTGTGGCTCCGTTTCTTTTTTCCAAAGTCCTTGCAGCATTCTTTTGAGCCATAAATGTTGATTCTCTACGGAATAGCTGTGAACAGCGCAGAAGGACACATATGGTCCTGATCCCAGGGTTCATCTATGGGCTGTGAGGACATCAAATGGTGCAGTATTTACATACTTCCAAGGTGAACTGGACCCTAAACTGTAATTATAAATAGCTGTGATTTGGTTCTAGTTTAACTGATGCAATTTCTACTAACCATATGCTGCATTTTGTATTGATTTAAACTGAGAAAGTAAGTCCAAGCACATTTGGACCATGCATATTAACCCTGCCCAGGGTTAGGTTAGGCATGTTTATAAGGTCCATACCACCTTGGACCCATGGTGGTTTGGAGCCAAGATGGTTCGTATCAGTCAACTGTGGGATCTCTGTTCTGCAGTCTCCTGTGCTTCTGGGCCTAAGTTTGGAAGCCGCTGCAACTGGGATGTAAAATCACATGTGTCACATTTAAACTTGGGTTATGTGCAGACCTTTCCACGATGGAGAGTTTTTCCAGAGCAACATATTCCTGATGAGCTCCGCAGCTTCCAGAACACCAGATCCTTTGCCAAATTCATGTAATCTGCTTTATAGCTGATCCTACGGTTTCTGCATAGAGTGCCTCTTCTGCCAGAAGAATGGACACAGAGAAGCCTTAATTGGGTGGCTCTTTAATTATTTATTTATTCAGAGCACACATTCATTCACATTGTATTCACTGAGCTTTAGTCAAATCCCAAGTCATTGTCTGCCTGCACATGAGTATTTACCTAAAGGTATGGGTTTAAACTGATTAACTCACGTTGGAGCGAGCACCTAATGTAGGCACTGATATTGGCTTAATACCTTACTCAGAAGTACTCTGAAGTTGGCTAAGGTCTTGTACGGATCCTCTTCTTTGAGAGTAAAGTGTTTGCACAGTGGCAGGACTCAGCTTTACTGGGTGAGTTAAACTGATACAGTGCTGAGGTGCATGAGAGCAGTGTGTCTGAAAGCTGGCTAGCTGGAGATCTGGAGGACCTCAACTGCATTCTTGGTAATGGAGACTGACTTTGTTCTTTCAAAGCTTCCAGCAATATAATGATTGCTATTTTAGATCAAGGTGAGTAAAGACTGCCGGTACCTTCCCCTGGTGTGATCTGTCCTTGCCCTGTCCTGGAGCAAACTCATTTGCTTTGCAAAGCACTCACAGATGCCTGGAAGTGGAAAGGGCTACAAACCCACCCCTTCTGCCCCAGCCCCGTTGCTAATGAAGCACACACACGTTTTCTGCCACTGGGGCTGTTTTCCCACTCGGGTGGATTCAGGCTGCCTCCTGAGTATTTTAATCCTCACCCACGATAGACACCAGAAGAGCAGAAGAAGCACTGTTTTATCAGCTGCGTTTCTTCCTTCGCCTTATCAACAAACGAACTCCCAGTTGGCTCTGTTTGACTTCTAGGGTTTATGGGATTTTGATGCTTCCCTTCTTCATTTTCATATTAAAGGCTAAGGCTGGGCTGTGATCCTGCTACTGTAGCCTCCAGCTCCTGAGCTGATAGGGCTGGCGCTAATTGCTCAGCTGCCTGATGTAATCACCAGGAGGTATATTGTATGTGTGGCTACAGGCACTTCATATTTCCCCCAGCCAGATGAAAAAAAATAAAGTAGAAGAAAAAAAAAAGAGTCAATTGGCTCCAGGTTTGTCAATAGTGACTAATCAGGTGCTGTACAATTAATTATGAAGGGGTGTCATTTTAAAACAATTCTGAGGTGGGAAAGAACAAGCCTGGGCCCTTTACCTGCTGGCACTGTTTGTGTTGCTAAGCCAATCCAGGCTGCGTCTTCTATTTCATTTACCTTTTAAACTATTGCCCCCGCATAAGTAAACACTTTCTATAAAGTGTGTGTGCATGCATGTGTGTAAGTGGGTGGAGGGTGATCTGGAAGCTCTCCACCCTAGAAAAGAAATTACTGGGGGGGGAGAGGGGGTGGGATTAAGAGCAGCATAATTTGGCAGTAATTTCTGAAAATCAGCAGAAGATAATAGCAGGTGGATGAAACAGAAATAGGATGAAACGGTCTGGGGCTGAGTCCCAGAAACCAGAATTGCTGTTAGATACGGGAATGGATGTGAGAGATGTCCCTGCAGTGCAAATGTGAGACTACTGCCCCCAGCCAGCATGTCAAGGGGGCAAATCCTTTTAACTAAGCTGGCTCTCCCAGGCTCTGTTCCCAGTGGTGGCCAGCATCCCTTCCCTGTTCCCCAGGGGATGTGGCTGCTCAGAACAGCATGGCAATCCTCCTCTCCATCCTTCAGGCAAAAACTGTCTCCCGCAAAGCCACACTCATTCTTCAAGGAGGATGGCAAGGGAACTGCTACTGCCCAGTGCCACACTGAGGACACTGAGGGCCCAGAGCCACGCTGAGAGTACTAGCTTCACTGACTGGTGACATTAGTGAGTGTGCATGTGTAAAGAACACATTTCCATGTGTTCATGAAAATTAAGTACCTTTTTTTTTTAAATGGCTTAGTAGAAGCAAAGTGATGGTGTTAAATGACTGGTCCAGTCTGAGAATTGGCATGTGTGGAGACCATGATCTCAACTTGGATGCTTGTGTCTGGTAACTGGGGTGGCAAAAGAAGAGGGCTGGTAAGGCAGAATGGAGGATGCTGAGGGAAACCACCTCCTTGGAGATTCTGACTGTAAAAGAGATCTTCTGGAATGAGAAAAGGAGCAAGTGTCACAGGGTCTAGTAGGAAAAATTAGAAGTACCCTGTCAAAGTGTTTAGCTTTCTGATACAAAAGCTCCAAAATGCCCTTTGGTCAAAAGTTCTGCCTGCAGTGCTTGCAGTTCTGTTCCATGGGCACAAAAAAAAGGTGAGTGTGAGCGTGTTGAATTGCTAACATTGCTTTTCACTGCAATAAATGTAGACTTACATGGATTATTCTGAACGATTTATTTAGTAGAAAATGTATTTTAGGAGCAAAATGCCAAGGGATAACAAGTTCTGCATTGAACTTTTCAAAATAAAGCATGTTGACTTTTTTGTTTCAAAATTATTTTATTGGCTATTATTTCAAGGGGGAAAAAATCATTAAAGGGAGAGCAAAACACTTGATTGAAATGCTCATGTATTTTACTTAGAAGATTTCTAAACTCTCATTTGAAGTTATTTTCACAGCTCTGCGTGCACCTCATGATCACTGCTCACAAAGTCCTCCTTTCCTCCTTACAAAATCACATTACTTTGGCTTTATTAACAGCAAAACATCATCGCATTGGCCGCATTAACAGTGAAACATTTAGTACCTTTAACCTCAGTTTCTGTCAGCATTTTGATGACAGCAGCTACTGGATCCCTGCCACAGCATTTCCTTGCTGTAATGAAATGTGGTGACTGGAGCTCTGTGTCAGAGGACTTTGAAATATGACGTGAGGGGTTTAGTGTGTTGAGGCTATAGATAGGGGTTACCAGCCTGATTTAGGTGAGGAGTCTGTTCAATTCAGTATCCTGGTTTTGAAGCCTCAGGAAGTCTTGCACTGAGAGCATGGGAAATATATTGCCCAGAGAAAGGGGTTTAACCTGTATCATCCCAGATGCAGACAGTCTCTGCAGAAAGGCACCCCTGGCACCATGCAATAGGTAGCATGGGTTATACAGCAGAGCAAACTTAACAGATGCAGAAGTGGAGGTTACAACATAAACATATGCTCCAATACTAGTGTAATGAAAGTAGTATAAATATTTAGATGTATTTCTACATCTAATTCTCAGCCTCATCATTCTTATGTCAAATAGTTTACAAGAGGCAAAACTCTATTTCAGTTACAGGCATGGCTTCATAATTCTTCAAGTTAATTAAGGCATCCAAATGTGCTTCACGTCTGTTGGCTTCCACTTCATAAATGGCACAAACCTGTAAATAATAAAAAGCTTTTCATATCAGTGACAGTAATAGCAGTTTAAGCTGTAGATGACCATCCACATCTGTAGCTGAGTGTCCAGCCTGTGAGAAAAGCAGCAGCTATGAGTGTTGTGTATGCCTCCTATAAATAGATCCTTGCTTGTATTGTGCATGCAGACATCATGTATGGGAATAATTATTATCATGGTTTGGATCTCTTTATATTAAGTATGAGTGCACCATTCTCAGAGTGTTGCTGTGTAGGTACAGGCTGCACCAACAGTGTGTGTGTCCCTGATGCCCAGACCATGACTACTTCTCCAATCTGGAGCTGTCCCTTGTAACAGGGATGAGGGCAATGAATTTCCTTAGCCTCAGTGTTGGCATAGTGCAGCAGCGTGTTGTCCTGGTGCCAGTGCAGATGCGGAGTAGTAGTCCATAGGACAGTATCATGCCAATGAGTGTCCAGAGGCCAGGGATGCCTGCACCAGACATGGTGTAGGAGCAAGGGTCAGCGGTTGCCACCTTCCCAGTATAGCTGTTGTGCTGCATTGCTGGAGTCAGCCCAGGGCACTGTTTATTGCTGTTTCTATCTCCATCTGGTGCTTTTATACATAACTTACTGCACAGCAAGGGAGGAGGAAGGGTGGCCTGTGCCCAGTTAGGAAAAAGGGATGGGGTGAACAGGTACGGAAATGCCACCATGCCACCCACAGCAGGGGGGCCACAGGGGATCTCCATTAGGGCCTGAGGCTGGGCCACCTGCGGTGGTCCCACAGCCTTGAAGGCAACTGGGATCAGCTTGGTGCCAGGTGGGGAATCCCCCTTTGCAGGGGAATGCCTACCTGGCCGCTTCATAGTGTTTTTAAGGACAGCAAGGAGCCTTATCACACCTCCCCATCTGCCCCAGATGTTTCACATTCCTGTGATGTTCTACAAATGTGCTGAACCCTACAGCATCTCATTTCCCCACTGCTTGCCACCTCGGGAGCTGGCAGCCTCTGGGCAGACACCCAAGCCCAGGTGAACAGCCCCGCTCTCAAGGATGTCCTCACAGAGGCAGCAGCAGGTGACACAGCCCTGCCCTGCATCCGTGTCAGTGGGACCGCGCATGGCAACGGGTGCTGTGTGTGCAGGAAGGCTGGACCATGCACAGCCAAAGTTCAGGTAAACAGAGGGGAGAGGAGGAATGGTCTCCAGCCCAGCAGCACAAAGGCCACTTTGGTCACCTCTGGGTTTCACCTTGAACCGTACGTAGCCAGAGTGCAGGGTTCTGTCAGCGCTAGTGCCTCTGCAGCAACAGGCTTGCAGTGGGGTATGCCTCTGGGGGGGCACTCTGCTCCCAAAAGAGTAAATAATTAATAAAGGCCTCTCAGCATCTTCAAAGTGCTGATATCTGTCAGTCTGGAGCCAGACCCCAGTGCTTCACTTTTTCATTGCTGTGTGGAGTATCAGCACTCCTTATCCTCCACCCCTCTCCCTCTATCATCTCCCATGTCTGTACTGTTCCAGGGCTTCTTTCTCTTTAAGAGGAAACTCAGCGGAAGCCTAGCTATTCAATATTGTTTCATATTATTTGGTTGTGAAACAATTTAATTTGTTTATGACTCTAAAGGTCAGATTTGACTGTTGCCCAAATTTCTAAAGAATAAAGAATGAATCAGGCTGAAGGGAATTTTGTGTCATGATCAACTGGAGAAAGAGAAGGGGGCTAGTGAGGATATTTAACTGGAACAGCAAGGCAAACTTACCTTCAGCTCAGGTTTAAAAGCCTAGTCAATCATTACACACTTTTTATTATTTGCCTGGTACAAAATCCCCCCTGCAGAAGAAGTAGGAAAAGTCACAGGCCACATTCTTTCGAATTTTCAGTAGCTTGCTCAGCATTTTGGGGTGGTTTTTTTTTTTGCTATACCCTGGGACAGTTGGAGTGGTATGGATTGCATCGGTGCCTGGATAGATGAGAAGTGGAAGCACATTGTGGTTGCAGCTCCAAGCAGGGGACATTTGCAACAGTGAAGAGATCAGGGCCAGCTGGGGACTTTGAGAAGGAAGGTAATTCTCACACAGTCATTAGAAGACAAAGGTTGCATTTACACCTGGCCAGAAGGTTTAATCATCTACTATTTCCAAACATTGCAGGCTCACAATCTGTTGTGTCTGAGATCATAAAACATATCACAAACTGGAGACAAGAGACCCAGGGCTTGATTGACCAGGGCTTATCTTTTCTTTTTTTCTTCCTTCTTATTTTTCACTCTATTTTCTGCTCTGCTTTGGAAAGGACCTGCTTTGATCAGAAAATTCTTACTCAGTATAGCAGGAAACGTGATGCAAAACCTTCTGAAAACCAAGGGATTAATGGGCAATTTTCATTCCTCTTTGCCTCTCTATGTCAAGAGCACTTGGGAGACAGATTACCTGTTACTAAAACCTCCCTCCCAGGCTTGCAGGGAAAAGAAATTGTGCGAAAGGGACCAAAAGGAGAGTAGTATTCGAAGAGGAGCAAGTAGAAACCTCTGGTAGGTTAGTTTTCCAGGTCCTACCACAAAAATCACTAACATCCAACCCCCTGAAACATTGGGTGTAGGTGGCTTTCATCTGTTTTTGGGGGAGGGTTAAATTATGGTAACACTGAAAGAGTGATGGGAGTGGTTTTTGGGTAACATTAGCCACATTCTTGCAGTTTGAGTCTGTAGTTGGTTTTCTCTGTACCTGTGATGTTGTCAAGGAGGTTTACTGAGCAAGATCAGAGACACCCATGACAAAGAGAGTTGGGGAGTGCTGTTTCTACTTCCTTCTTGCCATTGTCTCTGCAGGATCATCATCCTTCCCTGTTTGCCCATGGCCAGGCTGTGGAGAGGAGAGGGGACATAATGGGGGCAGTGTTCCTTATTATTTATCGGAGAATAAATGCCCCAGCCCTGGCTCCAGCCTCACTCAGAAGGGTTATGCCTGCAATGGGGAGGGACCCTGGAAAAGATGATGCTGCTTTGCACCTCGTTTGGGTGTTACAGTGCAGATTCATCAAAGCACTCAGCTCTGGGAGGAGGCTCTGGCCCTATTGAGATGAAGGGTTGCCCTTGTTGACTTCAAAGGGGGATGAAGTTAACCCTTTAGCTTCAGTTGGGTTTGAGCCCCTGGTTGGAGTTAAGCACGTGCTGTTGCTGGGTTGGGACCATCCTCTCTCTGTTTGGAAGGGGAAATAGATTCGGTTTATTCGCAATATATCATCATCTCCCTGATGATGCCTCAGTGTGTTTTATGACTGCCAGCTCCGTAAACTCCCCTTCCCCCTCTCAAAAAACCAGAGCAGAAGCAATAAGAGCTTCCCCAGGAGAAGCTCGTTAAGCAAGGCAGGCAGGAAGGACCATCTGCCCTGGCATTGCTGGGTGCCCTCAAGGTGCCCCTCACTTAGTTGGGGCTGCTGGCCACCTGATAACAAGAGTGGCATCTTTGATGTTGTCCGGGGCAGCAGTCATACACAATTGCATAACCAAGGTCACTGGAAAATTACACAAAACTTTGTCCACATCTACTGGAGGGGGGAAAAAGTGAAGAACTTGCAAAAGGAAAAAAAACCCACCCACACTTACACACCAACATGCCACTCTGGATAGTGTGGCCTTGTAGAAGTAATTGCCATTACTTCTCTGGTAGCCACCTGTAGTCAGCTCTGTAGTTTTCCTTCTCTCTCCTTCAGCTACAGTTTCAATTAGGTAATGATGATGTGCAAATACAAGAAGTAATAGTCTCATGCTTTGCATTGCTGAATACTGCCTTGAGGATTGAAGTCTCAGGGTGGCAAGTTTAGTTTCACATGCCCTTAGGAGCTATTAAGTCTCTCCAAGGCTACTTTACAGATACAGGAATCAACAAGGTTGAAAACTTGTAAATGAAAATAAAGAGAAAGAGACATTTCAGTATTTATCTTCAGAATAAAAGAAGTTTTTGGAAGAAATTTCTGTTATTTCCCCAGCATTTTTCTGTGTTAATAAATATGACATTGGAAACTAGAGGGTTTTTTTTTCCCTGTTGGTTTATTACCTTTCCCTGTTCCCTTCTATTTTTTTTTCCTTTTATTTTTCCCACTTCTCTTTGTCTGAAAAAGGAAGTCATGAAGAGGACACAAAGGTGAAGAACTTGTAGAATGAAAGAAGCCAGCGATGGAAAGCAAAGCAAGGAGAAGAAAAAAAAAAAAAAACACCAAC
>NDXB01018774.1:93019-104755 GCA_002631895.1 Agapornis roseicollis | reverse complement strand
AAAGCGATGGAAAGAAAAGAAAGGAAAAAAAAAAAAAAAAAAAACACCAACCAAACAAACCAAAACAGAAAAAACAACAAACCTGAAAATGTGCAAAATTTTCTTTTTTTTTTCCTAAGAAAAAGCTGAAAAACCCATTTCTAACCCCGAAACACCTTGCTGGGCAGGTGGGGGGAAGGGTGGGGGTCGAACCCTGTTTGCCCAACTGAACTGGTGAGGGCCACATTCCCTGGATTCCCCTAAGCATTATTGTTCTCTGTCCATTCAGCAGGGATGTCCTGTCATCAGGACAGGGCTTCCTGCAGCACCCACCTCTCTGTATTGCTTCATTGGAGAGGATGCCCCATACACTGCTGTTTTTACACCGTTCAAATCTACAAGCCACAGAGGTCCATGTGGTGTTGTGTAAGGCATCATGAAGCCACTTTGAAAATCTTATGTCTGTAACTCTGAATTTAGATTTCTGACTAGCCCCTCTTGCAGGCAAGTAATTTCTGCATAATTTGAGTGTGTTTCCTTCCAATTTCTGTCCTGTCCTTTGAAAGCTTTATTTCTTAAAGCCTCTCACAGCTCCCTGAGAATGGTTTAGTAACATTAGTTTTTTTTTCTGGTCATGAGAATACATATTGGGGTAGAACTTTTTAGCTTCTCTTTCCAAAGCGATCTTTCTTCCCATGTTGGAAGGGCTCTCTCTTTTCATTCTTTACATCCTATGTGCAATAGCTGCTTGCATTTGTCTTCTTTAAAATCTTAAATGTTTAATGAACCCTTATTCCTATTTTTATTTGTAAGGAAGCTGTTAGTCAACATTCACATTTCTTTCCAAGCTAATATGTCACACCATCTAAGAGACAAATTATCCCTCTTAATCACATCCATAAGCCATCTAACTTAATTACAGTATAGTAGTGGAAGTGAGGGCACAATCCACCCTGTTGAGTTTGCACTGTGCTTTGGTTTTGCTTTTTAAATTGACACAGTTTAATTGACATGAGGGGTTTTCACATGGCAATTGTTTTTTTATTTAGATATTATTTTTTTTATTTAGATATTGTTTTTTATTTAGAATTTAGAAAAAATTCTTCCCTGTGAGGGTGCTGAGGCACTGCACAGGTTGTCCAGAGAAGCTGTGGCTGTCCCATCCCTGGCAGTGCTCAAGGCCAGGTTGGATGGGGCTTTGAGCAATCTGGTCTAGTGGAAGGTGTCCCTGCCCATGGCAGGAGGTTTGGAGTCAGATGATCTTTAAGGTCCCTTTCAACCCAAACCATTCTGTGATTCCATGATTCTAGGAGTCTATGAGGGATAGAAATTCTTACACTGAGAACACTGATATTAATAGGGTTGTACTGCTTATATAATCTCTGATGAGCACTTTGTTGTGTCTTAAGCTAGTTTAAATTTCCACTGTCTAATTGCATGCTGCAGTGAAAAAATTAAAAGATCCATCCTGGCAAGCTCCTAAATGCCTCTGGTCATCTTCCCAAGGCTGGCAGGTGTGCAGCCATGTACTCCACTTGATGTCAGCTACCAGAGTCTCCGTCATCAGAAAAGAGTCACTTTCCAGTTTATTAAAGAGATATAAACTCCATTGCTAAGACAAACTATGTACGTCAATCTCTCCATGAACTGCTAGTTCCTTGCTCAAGAATTTGATATCTGTTAAATGTTGAGGGTAGAAAGCAGATAGGAGTAAGAACATGGATATCTTGTTCTCCCTTTATTATCAGTGTAAGAAAAATTTCAGCAGCTTGCTTAGTATTTTTCTCCTCCAAGGGCTGTTACGCATGGTTTATCTCTTGAAGGCTTTCCTCTGCCCCCTGCATCTTGGCAGAGGTGAGGGACCCATTGCACGGTCTGCATCACGCTCAGCCAGCACCCCAGGTCATTGCGAGCAGTAACAAGCAAAGCTGCTGGGGAAAAAGAGCCACTTCAAAATTGGATGCTCTGACCCTCTGGTCTATGTCCAGGCTGGGTAGTGAGTGCAGCCCCAGCACCCAAACTGTCTGGGGAACCACCGTGCCCCCATTGGAAGTGATGGTTTTGGTGGTGGGTAGCTGGGAGCTATGCAAAGGCAGTCAAGCCTCTGAGTGCCCCTTCCAGCCAAAGGTGCCTTTTTTGGTGGGAATGCACAGGAATCTGGCTCAACCTGCTCCTGGCCTGTTGGGGTAGTGGGGAAGGAGAAGGGTCTGGAAAGCCAATAAATTCAGGAACTTGGCTTGCTTGGCTGCTTTGTGCAGATGTTTAACAGTACTGGCTGGGATATACCCTTCTTGCACATACCTCGAGTGTTTACTGTCACCCTCACAACATTTCCTGCATCAGCAGAACTGCTCTTCAGCTATAATTTTTGTTGAAATATCTTGCTTTAAACCCAGAGAGCACCAATGGAGGCCTCAAATCTGTAAATCAGCTGCACTTTGGAAAACAAATCATCGTGGTGGAGTTTTGCCAAGCTAATTTTCTGTGCCCATTCATTATTTGGTTTTCACTTTCTGACCTGATTTAAACAGCCCGTGCTTTTACTGTACCAGTTGCATCCAAGATATGAGCCTAATACACACATTGAAAATGTGAACTTCTCCATGGCTGCATTTCTAGGAAGGTGCTACAGAGAGGGGTTGTCCGACAGCAACCATGGACCCTACAGACAACAGCTTGCAGGTTGCCTCTGCTTACCTGCTTGAACTGGTAAGATAGTATTACTGAAAGGGAAGCCATGATCTTTCCATGTGCTACAGCAAAAGTGGTGTCTTCTAGGGAGGAAATGACAACTCCAACTGTGATTTCCCAGTGGTAAATTAGAAGATTTGAAAGTAGAGTAGAACAAGCACCTACAAAGGTAAAGCGACACCTGGAAAAAGGGGCAACAGAGGAGAGGAGATGGAGTTGTGGCATTAACATCTACAGTCTGGGAGATGGAAAAAGAGAGGCAGCATCCATGGCCTGGGACAAGAATGGGAAGAGACCAATAGAAAATTTGATAGTTGTTTAAGTGTCCACATAAACCCCAGCTCAACAGAACTGAGCCTTCACCCAGGACTTCTGCAAGGGGCAGTGTGAGATGGTGTGGTTTCACCAGCACTGAAACAGCATCAGGGTGGACAGTAACGGTTTTTAGTTTTTGTTCTTGGGTTGGGTAGTTATCAAAAGTAACTTTGTTCCAGTTACAAGAAAGGCAATATGGAAGTGGAATGGCTGTCATGCAGTGCATTTTCCACCTTATTTTTGCGATTCATGTGAGTCTGTGTAATTAGACAAACTTTAACGTGATCCCCACAGCCTCCTCCTTTGCTCATGTGAAAGCCCTTTCAGGTTTGATGAAGGTTATTACAGTAATGCTATATTGACATGTTAAAAATTACCTATAATTTCTAAGAACACACAGTTGTTTGCATCTATCATAAAGCTTTAAAAATACCAAACCAACAAAGAGCTTTTCTTCAAAGGGAAAATGGGCTTCCTTGTTGTTATTATTATTGCAGCATCCTTGTTTCCCTGTCTTGGCATACAAACAATATCACTATGCAAAGAATAGTCTTGTGTACAGAAACATGAAATCCAGGACTGATAGATGTACATGGCTGAAAAAGAAAAGAGCTGCGTACGTAAAATTCTCCAATTTCACATTTGTCCTGGCATAGGATTAAGGAGATTTAAAATGGATGAACAGGTTCACATAAGAACAATTGTCATAACTTCTATCAGAACGGTATTACTGATGCCCTCTTTAAAAACGTTTATGTTGCCAGAAGCAGAATGAAGAAGCCTTTGTGTAAAATGAGTCACCTGTGCTAAAATTGCACAGACCTGCACAAGTGCTTGAAAAAAACAGATGCTGGAACTGGTGGGACCCAACTTATTCCAACTTCTGTGAAATTCCAGGTACATTTCTCCAACCATGAACAGCAAGAATAGATCAAGAATGACTAGCTCTTTTGTGAGCTAGTTTTGTGGATAGTAGTTAGTAATGGTAATCACTCCCCTTGGCGATCTGAGTAATAATCACGTTGGCCCAGCTCTGCTGTTCCTATTGATACTGCAGTTCACCTTAATGTAGCCAGAAGCATGTGTCCCATCATAATTTTTCTATGGACATGAACATAATCCCTCATTTTGGATATGTCCCTCCTTCAGGTGGATCCCTAGAGAGATTATTATCTGCATTTCAATACCAATCTTGCGGCTGTAAACTTTTTAAGCCACATCTTCCTAGCATCTTTCTGTTTCCAAGAAGTCATCCTGGTGAGATATCCAGGAACCAAATGGGGTGCCAGGGGTTTAGTGAGTTCCCCAATAAGACAACCGGTCACATTTTACAAGAGTATGGTTGTGCAAGGATGGGCAGGACAGATGGCTGAACTTGCAGAACGAGTTTCAGCCGTAAATGCTGTGAGCACCGTAAATGTTTGGTGCCTTTTATATAGACATATATTTTTTTAAAAAAACCTGAAATATATTTGGGAAGTACTTGTTCAAACTGCACACTAAGTCAAATATTAACACATGGAAATTGAGGGGGGAAAAAAGATACTTTGAAGGGCTCAAGCATGTGTGGGTTCTTGTGTATTTGCCTAACTATAATCACTGGGGCCACACTTGCGACAGGCTAAAACATTGCTGTGAATAGAAAGTATACCACAAGGGTTCTCAAATATGAAAGTGGGGCTGGAACAAAGAGCAGGCACCAGACAGACTTCCCCTGTTAACGATTACTGGCCTGTCACCCTGGTGCCAGCAGTCTCAGAGATCCTGTCGGGAGCAGGCGACAGTATCTCGCCCAATGTGACCGGGCTGCTTTGAAACCCTGCCCACAGCCATGCAGTATTCCTCGCTACCACCTCGTCACAAGGGAAAGAACTTTATCTCTCTGCTTTTAAGAGTGTTTGCTTTAAAGATGATTTACCACACTTGACAATTACCGAGTTTCCTAAATTCAGCCTGAGGTATTGTTCTTGTTATGTATCTTGTGCCGTGCAAAGCAGTACCTTGGCCGCAGCATGCAGAAGGTCGCTCTTGGTGCACACTGAAGGTCCTCCACTGCTGCTTCCCTTTGCAGTCCTGTGGCTTAGGATGTCAGCAGAGACACAAAAACCTTCTGACTGAAGGGAGGAAGAAAACAAAACTGTCACCCAGCCTTGCAAGAACATAAGCCCACCATTGAGTTAGGGCTTTGTCTACTGTCCTTGTCTGAAGGACATGAGCTGCAGAGCTGGTGTAACAGAGACAAACACACAGCAGAAAATGCTCCAGGAAAAGGTTTTAAGCTTTTATTTATTTATTTATTTATTTATTTTAATACATATTTTGATCCTGTTCCTCAATGCGGTAGCATCTCTAGAACAATACATACACACCAGTAATAAATGTGATCCATTTGGTGCTGATGTGATTTTCTTTGATTACTCATTGCTGACTCAAGTGCTACAGGAATGCTCTTCCTCCACTCAAATGTGAGGCAATACAAAGAGTTATTGTTTCATTTGTATTTTGTTGGGAAAACTATCAAAACCTTTATACTATAATATTTGACAACAGTGTCAACAACATTTCCCTGGACTTAATATACTTTTATTATTTGTTTTCCACATGTTGGTTCTTTTAATCTGTTCTTATTAAAGTCTTCCATGTTTCTGGAATATTGTCATTGTGTTTCTTTTGAAGGAGGCAAGTGTGTGTACTGAAAGATTAGATTATCCTGTTAAAAAAAGAGGGAGAGAGAGAAAAAAGGGAGAAAATGTCTTCAAAATGAAGTACATCAAAAGTAAAAGTAGGTGACAAATGTTAATATTTGCAAAGTGCTTCTGCTTTGATCCTGCATTTCTATTTTTTAAGAGCTTGACAAATGTGTCCTGTGGTTTGGCTTCAAACCTCTTTGCTTAGTGCTTTACTTGACCCACAATGCATTTGATCTTCCACTTGTTTTTCCTTCTGTCCAGGAGGCTTCTGGACTCAATGAAAGAGTAGTTCTTATCTTCCACTTGCTGCTGTTCAGGCATCATTCTTTATTTTTGGTTGGATTAGGTTATTGCATCTGTTTGCTTTAGCAGTTTCTGAAGAGATATTCATGTTGCTGATACTGTTTGGGATGGTTCCCTTCTCATGTCCATGCTAGTAGCAGCTATATCAGATGAGGATCTGGATCGGACAATTGATTCTGGCACTAGATGTGAGGAAGAGGTGGACGCTGGTGTGGCTGTCTTGGGTGGCTGGCTGCCACTTCATTTCTATCACCTAGTTTCCAGGCATTGCTGCATCTAGTACCTGAGCTTACTATTATTTAAGATGCCAGACACAGGGGCACTGGGAAGGACTCCCCCAGGTATAATGATCCTACTGATCATCTCTGGTTTTCCCAAAGCTATTGAGCACTGCTCTGCATTCCCTCACCTGGAACCAGTATTTATAACTGGAAATGGCAGCTGGTCACAGCTGACTAAAATGCACACACTTCTACAGCCCCCAACACCCACCTTGCTCTGTCCCCTCTGATCCCAACCCTAGTACTGTCTGTCATGTGTCTCATGTCCTTCTTTCACTACACTGCTTGCACAACCCCAATATTGCCTGGCTCAGTAAGAGTTGTCTCACTGCCCAACAGCTCAGGCAACCTGGAAGCTATTTCTGTGAATACTCATGCTGGCCATAAAAGCCAACATTTGACTTACAGCCTTGCTGTTTTGTAGCATCAGCTCCCCCATTTCTCTTAGAGACCTCCTCCTCCCAAAAAACCATAAACCACAACTGAGGGAAGCACAGAGGTGTGAGCTGCCATTCCAGCCAAGTCCAGGCGGTGCAGCATCCTCCACAAACCACTTACCTTACAAGCCACTCCTCCAGCTCCAGGCACACGGGCACCTCCCATGTCTCGTCCTTGGGAGCTTCTTGCTGTCTTTAAAGGAATGGAGAATAAACCATAAAATGAAGGCAGTGATGCCAGCTTATGTGTAAAGCATCCCCCCAAACATGTGTGCCCCCACAATAGTTTGTTGCGCCAGGACAATGGGTGATAACAGTGAGGTTGATGTTATTCATGCTGCTACCAGGTTTCAGGACAGTATATCTGCCAGAGCTCCCATGTGCTATGCTTCTGTTTTCTGGTGACATGTTTAGGATATCATTTGCATTGCAGATGTGTGGCTTCTCTGCATTGCACTCAACTTCTGTCCCCAGAAAAGGTACTGATACAGTGAGATAAATTCTACTGCCATTGCAAGAGGAATGCCTGTTTTGAGTAAGTGTGAATGTGAGGAATGAAGGGGAGCTCAGTTTTAGGAACAACGTTACAGTGCCTTGCTTAACTGGAGTGGCTAGGCAGGATGTCATAACAGTAAAACAACCTTTGTGGCTGCATTTCTTGTCTTTAATGGGAGTTGAAGATGCCAGCTCTCTGTCTGTTTCTCTCTCTTGCAGAATACATGCCATCATGTGAGCGAAGAAGCTATGTAGCAAAGCAGACTAGGGTTCAGATTTTCATGGGTACAATTGCCTGACAATTGAAAAAACCCAAAAAACACATAAAAAATTCTAAGAATGAAGAAAATCGTGATGATGGCACTCAGAGATTCAGAAAGAGCCTAGCTAGGTAAACACTTCATCACCATAGCTGCCTCCTCTGTGTTTGACTATCCCTTTCCATTCACTCATTTTTCATGCAGAGCTATTTCCTTTTGCTCTTACAAGTATATGAATCCTTCTTCTGGCAGCTTTGTATCTTCTAATACTTTACACTTAATAAGGCACTCTGCCTTTCACGGGGTGGCAGAAGGCTTTTCTCCTAGTAGAGAAATACTTTGTTTTCTTAAAAAAGAGAAGGCAGCAGGATTTTGCACCTTTCTTATTTCAAGGGATATCTGCAGCCAGATCAGCTATTACTTTCCAAAACTGTTTTCACAGGCATTTCCTGAAGACAGACTATCAGATAAAATGCTGACTTGAGCCTTTTCTTTATCCTCTGTGCAAGGTATTATTTTATTTCTCTTGTTTGTTTTTGCAGTTTCTTTTTCTGGGTCTTACTGAAAGCACTTTTCCAGTGAATCAGGAGATTCAGTGCCACTGGTGTGTCAAAGACCTGTGCATGTCTCTGCTGGATAAATCCCTGAGCTTGCTCTATGATTTATTTCCATACTAAGTTAAACAATTAATCATAATTAAGGAATGAATTAGATTTAAAACAACAAGAACAACAAAAAGAAGGCAGTCTTTGCAAGGATTACTCTGCTTGGGGGATGCCTTTGATGGGCAAAGGCTTCTGTAATGTCTCTTATTCCACCTCTCTGCCTATAGGAGTCCAAGTAGAAAGTAGAAATAACTAGTAATAATAAATAATAATGCTTGTGGCTGTGTTGTGGATCAGGATGCCAGAAACATTGTCTATCCCTCTCTGAGCAGGTTCAGTCAATCTTGAACTATTTGGGTGTTCCTGAGGCTGAAAGTCTGCAGCTTTTCCACAACAGTTATCAGGAACTGAATGAAAGAAGATGTAGTTAGTTACTCCTTAAGTACAGTGCTTCTTTCTGGGGGAAAAACTACCCAACAAAACAACCAAATCCATGCAAAACAGAGGATGTAGACTATTATGTAACAATATTAATTGTTTTAATAATAATAAAGCTTATCCCCTTCCCTGTAGCCTTCTTTTATGCCCTTTCCCTGCACTGTTATTGGGCTATACAAATTTCCTTTCATTTCCTGGAGAAATGACCAGGCATAATCTTCATTCCTGGACACCAGTGTGCATGGCAGTAATAGCTTTTTTTTGCATGAACATGGAATATGTCATTGCTAAAAGGGAAGGGTATACATGAGGTGGAGAGCAGGGTGTCCTGAAAAGCAGCTGCTGTAAGAAGCTCCTCTTTTCCTTGGCTGAAAAAACACTTTCTGTTTTTTTCTCTGAACTTCAAGCTAACGGTAAATGCATCTTGTAGAAGACATGAAATTCTGCATGGCACCTAAGCAGCTGGGACACAAGGGAGGGTTTCATCCTGCTTGTCTGAAAGTTAGATGTTTAATTTCAAGCTAATTGTCCAGATTAACTGCTAGCCAGAGAGATTTCATGGCAAGGAGTGATTTAACCTAATTTAGTCTGGGCACTTATGCTGGGATGAAATAGTTCCAGCTATTTCCCGATATAAAAGACAGCAACTTTGCCTAGCTGTGTAATGTCTGCATGGCTAAGAATTCATCCTCCAAATATTTCAGATTTCTCACACATTGCATGGTTTTAATTGATCATTTGTTCTTTAAACAGTTCTCACTTTCTCAATGTTACAAGAGGGAGAGTGCAGAAAGCTTGTTCACGTGCAGTGGGTATGATGGTGCATATATTGATCTCCTCCAGAGGAGGCAGAAAAGGAGAGTGGGGAATGCAGAATAAGAAGAGGAACCTTCATCCCTCCGAAGAGCATTCCAGAGTAATTATGCTGTGTGTGCCCACACTTCTGCTCAGCACTGGTGTTTTAATAAGTCTTCCATCTGTTTTTCCTTCTGCAACCGAATTGGCATCCCAGGAGTTCAATTCCTGCATTACCTGCCCAGTGTCTGTTACAGTCAGGCCCAATCCTTGCCCTGTTCTTCTAGGTCTGGTTATAACGTTGTGTAGGTAAGCTGTGCAAGTACACGCATGGGTTGACACACACACACACACACACACACACACACACACACACACACACACACACACACACACACACACACACACACCCCCATGGACAAGAACTAACTATTTGGTGACTGAGATGCATTTCTGTGCCTCTGTGTGGCCTCTGGGTCTCCTATTTCAGCCCGAGCATGGAGCTACTTGGTGGGAGGTTTTGCAGCATCATGCCTTAGACACAGAGGAGCAATGCCAACTGAAACCATCACAGAAGACCTCTGAGGCTGATTCCATGTGCCTTGACTCTTCTTGATACCATTCAATACAGGGGAAATCTGTGTCTTTGCTTTTGCATTCATGGAAGCTTGAATGGCTTTTTACTTTGGCGTGAGCAGAACCAAGAAGCCTCCAGGGAGGATGGAACAGCAGGAAGAAAAGTGCATACAGCAGTTTGCGGAATGGAAACTTTCATAAGCTGGGGTGGTTCACCGTTGTTTTAACACCTGTCAAGGGTAGGAAATAATACCTTGACCCTTCCCTAGCGCTACTCAGACAGGTGCTGATACAGTGATGGATGTTACTTACACAGGGATAAGGGGGAGGCAGGAGGAGGGGCTTGTTCTTTTCAGAGAAATAAGTCAGGTAAAAGGTGCAGATTTAGCAGGTTTGCAAATGTTGGACTAGAGCAGGGAAGCATAAGCATGACAGAAAGTGTGTTAGGCAAAGGCAAATGAATGCAGCTTAAAAGTAAGTAAGTAAGCAGAGTTAAATCTAAAAGCCAAGACTTGAGCGAACCTGACATTGAAACTGGAAGTTTGAACATGCATAGATATTTTACATGAACTATTTTCCATTGTAAGGAAGGGGGAGGTGTCATTGCTGGGTCTGACCAGAATTGGCCTGCAAGGTATGTAGCATTGCGAAGTGTTCAGGCAAGATTTGTAGCCTGCCTCGAAACAGGAAACACTGGAAATCATATGAGAACTTGCAGTGGATTTAGAGTTCCATTTTGGAGACACAAGACTTTTGGTCATGATCCAGCAAGACAAGTAGCTATGTCTGACTTTAAAGTGTGTGAGTGGCTCTTGGATTTTTGTGGGACTAATGCAGAGGCCCAGTATTACACCAAGTGTTACAAAGACAGAGACCTACCCCATGAAAACCTTCCTTTGTGTAATCTGATTAGATATCCACGTGTCTGTGAATCATCCAGAATGAGGTGAATGCCACCATCTTATGAAATTCTTTATCACTTCAGGCTTCCTAAATTCACCCTTTTGGCCAATATGATACCACTAATGTGAGTTATGCAAGTAAAACTAGCGATTTGAGTTTAATATCAATCTCTTATGAATAGTTTGTTACTGCTTTTAAACAATTAATTGGTAACCAGCAGGCCTATCTGAACCTTGTGCATTATTTAAGGTACCTGCATATTAGCATTAATCATCAGCTGACCAAGGCAAATCTTAAAAGTGATGGGGAAAGAGATAATCTTCTGCCTGTCCCTTCTACTACATTTCTCTTTCTGTCTGATGCCAGAGGTAGCATCTCCCCCCCAGATGAATGATATAGGCAGTGCCCATCACCTGCAGAGCCACCTTTTATGATCTTGATTTTCCTAAAGCCTAAATACGCAAAAGGGGTGCCATTTAGGACAGAAAATCTGCCCTTGTGACCATTGACCATGGCCATAGGATGCTGGGCTCCTCTGTGGCCTGGCCTTCCTTCGGGATCCCTCACATTCCTTTTGCTACCTCCTCTTGTATTTGGAACTGAGCAGTTAAAACCACCTTTGTTTACCTAATTGGAGTTATACCAATTTTCTCTTCCAGTTGTCTTTACCTCTTTAGAAATGGGCAACCCAGTTCTGCTAAAGAGCAAGTAGTGGAGGCTGTGAGTGAGGATCCTGGGCAATCTGAGGCTTTTATTCAGGACTTGTGTAACTCCCTCTGGAAAATGGTCATTGTGGCCCTTCTTTTGGTCATTAGTGCAGCAATAACCAAAACTCAGTTTGCCACACTCTCTGCTTTGAGAGCTCTGGGAGTTTGGTATTCTGCCTTGCTTGGGTCTCCCATAGTCTTAAATGGCAAAATAATATTTTAAGAGGAAAATTAAGCTTTTTTTTTTTTTTTTGCCCTTTT
>NDXB01018774.1:63922-84535 GCA_002631895.1 Agapornis roseicollis | reverse complement strand
AGGTGGTGGGGGGGGGGGGGGGGGGGGGGGGCGGGAGAGAGAGAGAATACAAAAATATGGTTTTTAGCATGCAAAGAATCTGCAGGAAATACAGATTTTTACTTTCAGTGTCTTCTTGCAGGGCATTTTGTCTTCAAGCTATAGTCAATAAATATGCAATAAAGCAGAGGTGGTCAAGCTGTAGTTTTGAAGGCACAACGAGCCCTTGTGCAGGGCAGGTGCTCTTCCCATGCTCAGCCCAGAGATACACTGGGGCTGTGCTGACATTGTGCTCCTAGTCAATCCCAGGTGATGGTGGGACAGTATACTGCAACTAACATGGCTAAACAATCTCATAACCCAGCCCACATGCAGATCATCCCCACCTCATAGGAAAGTAGTGGGGAATTGCTGCTGTCCCCAGATCATAGAATCATAGAATAGTTAGGGTTGGAAAAGACCTTAAGATCATCTAGTTCCAACCCCCCTGCCATAAGCAGGGACACCTCACACTAAACCATACCACCCAAGGCTTTGTCCAAACTGGCCTTGAACACTGCCACGGATGGAGCACTCACAACCTCCCTGGCCAACCCGTTCCAGCATCTCACCACCCTCACAGGAAAGAATTTCTTCCTTACATCCAGTCTAAACCTCCCCTGTTTAAGTTTGAACCCGTTACCCCTTGTCCTGTCACTACAGTCCCTAATGAAGAGTCCCTCCCCAGCACCCCTATAGGCCCCTTTCAGATACTGGAAGGCTGCTATGAGGTCTCCACGCAGCCTTCTCTTCTCCAGGCTGAACAGCCCCAACTTTCTCAGCCTGTCTTCGTATGGGAGATGCTCCAGTCCCCTGTTCATCCTCGTGGCCCTCCTCTGGACTTGTTCCAACAGCTCCATGTCCTTTTTATGTTGAGGACACCAGAACTGCACACAATACTAATGACTTCTACCAGAACTCCTCCCTCAGCTTTCTGATGCTGGTGGCAGTGTGCTGCCCCACAGCTCTCACCTGGAAAAGACTGTGACACGTAGCTGTGAAAGTTTGCCTGGGGGAAAGTTGTCCATCTTGCTTTGTAAGGCAAGAGTTTTGAGACTCATAACAATGCAGGAACACGGGACCATTATAGGAATGGGAATGCTGGAGGGAATAGACAGTTTGTGAGTGGGAGGCACTTGGTTGTTTGAGTTCTCTTTAGGTCAACCAAACACCTCAGGGCAAGTGCAGAGGTTTTTGTAGAAAAAAAGCTAGAGTAAGAGAATGAGAGGTGATTTACTGAGATGGCACCAAAACCAGATGAGAGTTTGATCTGGAGTGATTTGGATGCATTATGATAGAGGATTTGATCACTTCATGAGAGCATCCACTCTTAATTTGAGTGCAAAGCTCAGACAGCAGCTTTGTAACTTCTGAGGACCAAGAAACCAGGTATTGAAATTGTCAGTTTCTCTTCTGAATGACCTTCAGCTGATTTTGGGTGTCTAGCAACAGATGAAATAACTAGTGCCAATTCTGATGCTGTCATTAAAAATACCTGTTTTCACATGATATGCCAGGACTGTTTTGTCAGGTGAGAAAGACAGAATGAAAACATGACCTGCTCATGACAGCCCTGCTTTTAATTCCTCAGCACTGTGAGGCAAAATTATAAGTCTAATGTGGGCAAGGGCTGCCTGGAGCCCTCGGGACAATATATCCGGCCTGTCCCCTGGCCCTAGTAGCTTTTTTCCATGGGAACTTCTTGGCACCCCAGATGAGCTATTCTAGTGTTGCAACCTGCCCGCAGTTGCAGTTTTTTTCAGGACCTCTTTTCCTCAGAGACAGTGGCTGGGAAGAAGTTGCTGCTTCCCCAAAGGATCAGCTTTTCCAATGTTTGCTCTCTAACCATCAAGGGTGCAGATGGCTGCACCATTTTTCCAGGCAACAGGCACGGGACATGTGTGAGGTCTGGAGTACCTCAGTGGCTCAGGAAAGCACAGGACAGTCTGTACCGGGGTTGAGGACTGGCAGCTTGGTGAGGAAAGGGAGGCAGTGAGGAGCTCTCTGCTGCTACAGCAAGAAAGTCCAGGACTTTTCTGAACAGAGACATGGAAAGAAGTTTGCAAGCTTTGACAGTATCCCTTAATAGATAGGTCACCACAGTGTAGCTACTCGATTAGTAAACAGCATACTTCTGTTTGATTTTCATGTATTTCTTCCCACTCAAGCCTGACACAAACAAAACACGCTGCCCCCCGCTTAGCCCAAAGGTGACCTCTGGGCAATAGTCTCAGAAGTACCCAAATTGCACACACCCTAAACATAGAGACACATTTTTCTGGAGTCAAGAAGTCTTTTGTGTGGGTTTGCAGTGATGTACAGGCATTTGGGAGGGAATCAACCAGGAACCAACACAGTAATTCCTCTAGTGTGTATCAGATCTTAACAAGCAGACCTGTACCAAGCTTCACCCTCTATGCTTAGACAACCACCCTGCAAGCAGGAGCCTAGTTTCCCTGGCATCAGAAAGATCTACCATTGCATAGCTCATCCCAGAAAATCATGTTCATTTGGCCTCACTACAAACTCTGGATCTAATCACTGTATCATTTGAGTTTCTTGTTGCTTCTCAGTTTCCCATTGAGTGTCATGGTAGCACAAGAAGGCTCCATCCCATAGGAATGGTATTTAAATCATCTTAAAATTTAAACATTTCAACGTTGAATAAATTTAAGCATCAGTGTTGTATGCTTTCCCAACATACTGAAGACGGGTCCCCTTTTAATGCAAGGGGTTCCTCACTGGTGCCTGAATAGCATTGAGAATGTTTACTCCCATTTGTCTTAACCGTAATAATTGCAGCAAATTGATTTTTAAAGAGTGAATCAGGAAAGTCTGCAAAATTAGTCACTTTTTTTGTATATATTGCACATATTAAACATGCAGAATGAAGAAAATTTTGAGCCATCAAAGCACAGTTTCCAAACAGGCTTTCATCATTAAAAAGCCATTTAGCTTCATAGTTCAAGGTTAAGTTTGTTCCCAGAAGATGAGGTAATTTAGTAAAATAATAAAGCACCCATTAAACAAACCCTGTAATAGAACTGAGCCTTAGCCGCTGCAAAGGAAGGAAACTGTAACTTCTGTCAAAGCACAAGGATGAGATTAGCGTTAATAAAGCATTCCTCACAAAGCAGAATGATAGTATATGGGGGAAGGCACATCCAAATAGCTCTCATTTCCACAGCGTTTCCTCTCAGATATGGGCTTTTTAATTAGCCATCGGAAAGAAAACTGAAAGTGTACTTTCTCCTTTTCAGTTTCTCCCGGACTATTAATCTCTGTGTTGAAAACGGTGCCACCGGCCCATCTTATTGTTATTAGCTAGTGGAGACGTAAAACAACTACATTCATATTCCTTATCACAGCCCAGAGGTATTTCCTTTGTGTTACGAGGAGTATTTTGATTAGTTTTGGCTGTGTCTGCAGGGAAGACACGGTTTATATTTTCCACTAAGCTAAAAACATTTTGAGAAATAAAGGTTTGTTCCAGCACTCACCAGTATTTATTGATGGGGTTTAATTGTTGGTGCATTGCTGCGCCACAGCCATTCCTTTTTTTGACTCCTCTTGGTTTCATGACTAAGTTTGAGGCAAAGCACTGATAGTGGACTGTTCCTGGAGCTGGTTGCTGATTTCCAATGAATCATTTATTTGAGGAATGCAGCTTTTCTCCCCTGCAACTGCACTGTCCGTCAGCAGATGTGGATAACTGCTCATTTGCAGAGCCACAGAGGTATGCTGTTGGGGGTGATCTCCAAGAGCAGCCCAGCCCTTTGTTTCCTATGCCATGCCTTCCAATAAGGTGTTTAACCTCCTCTTAAGAGCACAGATGACAGGGATTCTCCAGCCTTCTCTGGTGGACCTTTAATGTTGCCTTTATTTTCCGTCAGCCAATGGAGACAAAAATATATTCCTTTTCTTTTTACAACAGCCTGGGTTATATACTTGAAGCCCGTTATCTGTAGACCCACTGACTTTCACCTTCATTGAACGAGGCAGCCCCAGACTACTCAGTTTCATTACAGATGATCCAGCAGGTGGGATCTCACAGCACTTTTGAGGTGGCTACCACTGCCAGATGCTTTCACTCCTGCTCTTGCTCCATGCTCTGGGATCATGCACAGCATTGCAATGGGCAGGAGCCATTCTGCCCACCCCATTTCCTACACACAGCCCAGGGAATATGCATGAGCAAATGAGCAGTCACAGCAGGTTCTACTTTCCAGTAGGAAAGACTCCCTGGCAAATCTGGTCATGGCAATTCAGGATGATGCAGTTGTGCTGTTCCCTGTGGCTTTTTACCACATGGAGGGGAAAGGAAAGAGTAACACACTCCTTCCCCTCTGCAGAAAGAGGATGTGGCAGCTGGGCTGACGGCTCCCAGGTAAGAGCCAGGGGAGCACTCACCCAAAGCCCAAAAAAAGCAGGTTTGCAAGAAACATTGCTACTCGCTTGTTGCTAAAGTCTCACCACAGAGGGAAAACATACAAAAATTACAGAGCTTTGCAGGTGTACAGGTTTTGCTTGAGGGAACTGATGGGAAACGTAACCCACTTTTGGGTATAACAGGAGAAACACACACACTTACGCTTTCCTTTTTGAGGTTGCTAATTTTGCATGGCTAAATTAGCTGAGGAAACCAGATTTAAAAAATCAAGTGCTGGCAAAGTTCCTGCTGGCTCTCGGAAGAGCAGGGCTGTGCTCTGCTTTGGGTTATCTTTTGTTTTGCTCACAACCCTGAAGTGAGCAGAAGGTTTAGGAGTGCTAACTGGGGACCAGCACAAGCCCCTAAATAATTTTATGACAATCTGTATTGTTTTGTGTGTGGAAAATGGAAAGGAAAAAAATAGAAAAGAACAATCCAAACACACACCCCCCACCAATGGCAAATGGGTCTCTGATTCATAAATTCCTGCCACCTCAGACATTTCCTACTTTGACAGCCTATGACTAAGTCTCCAGATGAAGGATCAGGGTCCACTTCACTGTGAATTTGTGTTTTGGAGCTGTTATTAAGCCCTGCAAGTGCTTTTACTCTCTACAGTTACTGTTACCCTAATACAGGCCGTCATTTTCCTACTAGTGTGACATAGGCTTAAGCATAGCTGTCCCTAGAACAGCTTTGCTCTCCTAGCTGAGTGTTGCAACATCTTATAAGCAGTGGCAGCCAGCCTGTAGCACCCAAGCTGCAATGTACTGCACCTTGGGCTGTGGAGGCAACTGTCAGCACCCATGGCTGACACCAGCACCCTGGAACTCAGACACAGGATGCCTAAGCCATCCGCTCCTTCTCTTTGTCACCCTATATCCCCAGTCTCCATAGGGTATGCAAGAACAATGCTACTCATGTAGAAACACTTAGATACAGTGAGCTTACACTGTATTTATGGAAGGTCTAGAACAGATTTCTTTCACTGTTATAGCATATGCCTCAGAGAAGACTTTTATCTGCCACAGAAATCTCCCTGTGCTTTACAGTCAGGGGAGCATAAAAAAGCTATCTAAAAAATGTGGCAACAGTGCACAGTCAGCAGTGCTTAAAATCAGAACAGTCTTCAGTGAGAAAAGTGACCTTCCTGCCCTGGAAAAATTCCTGTTCCCCAGTTTCCCAAAATGCAGTGGTAAAACATTATTATCTTGGCTCTTCCTATCTCTAGCATGTGTCATTGAAATGGCCTGAATGAAGTTGCTATTTGTAGTGCGTAGCTCATGCAAAACTTGTATCAATGGAGCCACTTAATTGCTCTTCTTTGGGATATTACACTATTGGCTCTTCTGTAGTAGTTCTCCTTGTCAACACAGAGATCTTGTGACTCAGTGTCATGAGGAAGGCTTCTCCTTCCTGACAGCCAGCCATAATTGGCTCATTACAGAGTTTCTGCTTGCTCCTGCAGATGGGAGGACACCTCCTGTCTTTGTTGCTAGCTTCAGGAATGCATCAGAAATTATTGTATTCAAATGAAAGTAGCAAGGTAAGGCCCCTTTCTCCTCCAGGAACCTCTGCAGGTTGGAGGTAATGGTAGATAAACTTCCTTATGCTATTCATGAACATTGAGTATAATATAGTATTGCTGCGGCTTGATTTGAAGACTCGCTAGCCAATCCTGTGTTTCTAACAGAAGCTAAAGTAGTGCCAGATAGTTCTGTCACCCAGAGAGGTCCAGCATTTCTCTTCTTACTGCAGATTTCTCAGGTCTCTTCCCTTCTCCATCTTCTGCTGTCTCTCTTTTTGCTTTCCTTCTAGCTCCAGAGGAGGTCCTTGCCTTCTTGCCAGGCACTGAAGCTGTGTAATACCTCCTGCACTTCACTGGAAGCACTTTGTAATGGGTTATAAGCCATGTAGCAAAAGGTGTTTACTTCAGGCAGGCAGTCAATCTGAAACACAGCTTCTGGAGAAGATCTGGTTTATACTGAATTTTATAACAGCTCATGATGTCTGCTCCATCATGGCTGTTCCCTGATGGCCAGACAGCTTCAGTGAGCCAGAGGGAATGGTAGTTTTACCTGCGATGCTATCAAAGCAGCCTTCATCTCTTGCTCTGTCAAGGCTTGCTGGTTTTGCCAGCTACCAGAGCTTATTATGCTGCATACCTATTTAAAAAACAAACAATCAAACAAACAAACAAGACAGCCAAGGAGCTGTTTTTATATGGGGTTGTCCATGAACCACCTTACAAGATGCACATGATGCACACCCACCTCAGTGGTGGTGGAACAGAGCCCAGCAAACCTCTGCAGGGCACAGATGAAATGCTCCCTGGCTCATGGAGAGACAAAAAGGTGGTAACAGCAGCACCTGGGGAATATTCCCCTTCCCACCTACTGCAACTAGCTTCTCTCTCTCTGGAAAACACAAACAAACCAACCTAATTTGCATTTTCATAGCTAGGAGTAGGTGATTGCTAGATTAATGAGCACTGCCATTTGTATCTAAATAATCACAGTCCTAAACAACTGCTGGAAGGTAAGATTCTGCACTATGATTTTAAGGGATTCAGGCAGTGCTTGTCATCAGAAGGAAAATAACACGTCCGAACTACAAAAATTCTTTACCATATTTTTGACAAACTGAGGGAAGCTGGAAGAAGAGACCTGTGTGAGCAGTGTATGCAGACTTGGCTTGATTACAAGCTTGGTGTGCTGGTCTTAACACTATACATCATGATTCCTTTTGCTGAACATCTTTCTTTAACCATCTTACGTGCCACAACCCTGCCTGGGACTTTGGCAACATGCTGTACTGCCCAGATCCATAGGGTACCTAGCATCATTCCTCCCAGGCCCAAGTGTGTGAACAGTCTCTGCAAGCCAGCTCTCCCCTCACTGCTTCTGGCTGACTTTCTGCAAAGTGAATCTCTTGGCTCACTGCAGAGCTTGTGAGGCCACTTAAATCTCTCTGACCCCTTAATGAAGTTTTTAAAAGGGCTTCATAAATCTTCATCACTAGAACTGCTTAAAGCCCTGCAGGGTTTCTCTAGTGGCATTAACCACTAAAACAAGTAGACAGGCTCAGGTATATTTATTGCATTCGTCTTCATTATTCCATGGGCTTTCCTTCTTTCTTGTCTTTTACATAAGCTACAGCCAGGAAAGGGAGCACAGGAAAGGGAGCTCTGAGTCAATACTGCCTGGCTGGCAGCTTGTAATGACTGTGTCAGATCAGTCCTCTTCCTGGGAATGCTCTCTGTGCTCATCATTTAGCCTTCCATATTTAAATCATCATATTGTACCTCATTTGGGAAAGAATACGATTTTTGCATTTCCTCTGAAAGCATGCCTCAGGTCACAACCTGACAGCTCAAAAATGGGTTAGTTACCTGCCTGCCTTGCTATTTTTTTACTTGAAATTTTGGCAAATCAGCTTTTGGTGCGTAGCATGAGTCTTCTCTGCAGTAACAGTCAGCTTGATGGATACATGAGGATTACTAGGAAAACACATGATTTAATAGAGATAAATGTTTACATACCATAATCTGTGGTCTCCGGATAAGCGTGTAGACTCTGCGCACTCCATATGTATTGTCTGTTGCTTCACCTCTGAGAAATGAGGACACAAAAGGCATGAATGAGGTACACAGACAAACAGAAAAACAGTCCATTGCAGGTAAAGTCACTGGAGTCAGTGAGAGCCTGTTGTTCCTGTGTGACGGGAAGGAATTAGGAAATGGTGAATAAGCATGAAGTAGCTGAACACATAGGAAGTTTATAGCTCACCATGGTTTGAAGAAATCGTTCCAGGGCTAATTCTGCAGACAGCGAAGGACTAAGGCTCCACAGAGGTCTCGAAGGCTTGCAGGTCCATGTGGTCCAACCTGGTCCAGTCAAGCTCGGGACACCCCATTACATCACAAAGTTACATTTTGGTGAGCTAGATGATATTCAAGGGTGACTTTTCATTAGGTATGAATGCCATGGAAGTTCTCCTTTAGAGCCATTGCAATGTTATTTTATTGTAAATTTAAAATGTATTTGCATTGCAAGAACCTACTAACTTCAGGAAGGACTGGAAGAGTGTGTGTGGAGCAGAAGAGAAACAATATGCTTGTGCAGGTAAACAAGGTCTTATTGAAAAGTTTGATGTTGAAGTCTTTAATTTGCCAAAAGTAAGAATCATGAGTAGCAAAATCTTCTAGGTCCTTAGTCTAGGACAATATTGTAAGGAAAAATAGTAGCTGATGAACACAGTGGAGGCTCAAAATGCATATTGTGATGTGTGAGTTACCCGACACATTAAAGGAGAGGTCCAAGCCCACCTGAATTGGTATTTCTTTCATTGACTTCAGTAGGTTCTGGGTGATGCCATAGTGTGATGCTGACACATGAAAAAGTCAGATGATTGCTTTTATTACAGGAACTGTAGGATGGCTTATATGATGTTCTGTGCTGTTCTACTCTAGAATGCATTGGTTAATAATGTGACAGGGACACCTTTACCCTAATGGTAAGAAGATCAGATATTATCTAACTTCCTGCATTCTAAAGGCTATGTAAATTCACCCAAGTACTTACACAGCTGTATGCAAAAATTCAAATTAGGTTATAGCTTTTTACTCCTCGAGAGACAAAAATCACAAGCAGAGGACAGAATAAATTAAAGGGCCACCATTGCCTGAGATCCATGGAGTGGCAGGAAGTGACTCATGGCCCGTGCTTTAAGAAAAGATGGAAGAACCCCAGATCCTGGCCAAATGACTTGGCAGTTCTTACTCAGTCCTGAATCAGATATACAGCGAGACCTCACCTGGAGTATTGTGTGCAGTTCTGGTGTCCTCAACATAAAAAGGACATGGAGCTGTTGGAACAAGTCCAGAGGAGGGCCATGAGAATGATCAGGGAACTGGAGCATCTCCTGCATGAAGACAGGCTGAGAAAGTTGGGGCTGTTCAGCCTGGGGAAGAGAAGGCTGCGTGAAGACCTCATAGCAGCCTTCCAGTATCTGAAGGGGGCCTATAGGGGTGGTGGGGAGGGACTCATTATTAGGGACTGTAGTGACAGGACAAGGGGTAATGTGTTCACACTTAAACAGGAGAGGTTTAGATTGGATGTAAGGAAGAAATTCTTTCCAGTGAGGGTGGTGAGGGACTGGAATGGGTTGGCCAGGGAGGTTGTGAATGCTCCATCCCTGGCAGTGTTCAAGGCCAGTTTGGACAAAGCCTTGTGTGGCATGGTTTAGTGTGAGGTGTCCTTGCCCATGGCAGGGGGGTTAGAACTGGATGATCTTAAGGTTCTTTCCAACCCTAACTATTCTATGATTCTATGATCTGCAAAGCTTGCAAGTCTGTGATCAGAGGCCGACAAGTGAACATAGCTGAAGCATGTTAGGTGGCTGTTAGGGCACCATCCCTGATTATATGCCTGCTCCTAACCCTGTATATTTAAGCCTTCCACTGACTGGAATTTAGACATGTAAATAAATGTCTTTAAGGATATAGGCCTCATGGCTCAGCTGAAGCTTTGCCTACACTGTTTCTCCATGACATAACTCAAGGGACTGCTAGCCTTTAATGTAAGTGAACCAAGCGGGTGTAAGAAAGCAACCCTGGCCCAACATTTCTCTAGTAGGATTTGCAGCAGAGATGCTACACGGCTAGGAAAGCAGTCAGGAAAGGCAAAGCTTAAGTTCGTACAATGAACTATCACACCATAGTCCTATGACATGCTGCCTTTGGCAGCTAAGCTGCTGCAACCATCTCCTGCCCCAGATGCTTGTTCCCACCTCTGGCCTGCAGATTGTCACCTCCTCAGCTGTGGCAAAACAACTTTGTGCAGAGCAGTGCTTAAGTCAGAGCATTGAAATGGTAGAAGTTAAAAATAAACCGTTTGTGGGAGAGGGAGAGCTATTTTTAATTGTAATCATTTCAATAGTCTTTCTTCCAGTGTGGTCCCACAAGGAATTTCATTAACAAGTGGGAGAGAGCAATGGATTGCTGTGCTGGCACTGGGGTTAATCCTCCAGGCAGAAGAATCCTCCTGGCAAAAGGAGAGGATTTCTTAAGCCAGGATTGCACCAAGATGAGCGCACTGTAGAACTGTACTTTCCAACGTGCAGAACTATGACTTCCTGCCCTGTGTCAAAGTCACAACCAGGTCTCTCAGGGTCTCCATTTGCTACTCTGTCCTCTAGATCCTCATAGCATTCATTTTAAAAATTATTGTATGCAAGCCAACATTATTATTAATAAAAACAAATAAAGAGAGACTGAGGTTTTTTCCTGTTTTATAAACAAATACTGCTTATAATCATTCTGAATGTTAGCCTCCTCCACACTTTGCCATAGTATGGCTAGACATCACTCATTAAAATCTATTCAGATACAAACTGCACAGTTAACTGTGAATAAAAAGCATCAGAAGAGATGCAAAAGAAACATTTTTATTTAATGAAGTTTGTCACATGCTCAAAAAAGAAAGTATTTGTGCGTTCTTTAAACAGCATTAAACATTCAAGGAAAAACATTTGAAAATAATTTAAAAGGTGGCAGTGCAGCTACAGTTTGGAAATTCACAGAATAACTCAGCTACTTGCTTTAGCTTTGGTCTTGGTCATTTCTGTACTTTGATGAGCTTCACCATGAGCGAGTGAGTTATAGATGCGGATGCTTGATTACTAGATCTCATGTTTCAGGCACCTCAGTGGTTTGCTTCTGTTTGAACATGAAACACGTCCACTTGCATCCAAATGCTTCTGCTGCATTACTGCAAAGAAGCGCTGCATCAGTGAAGTACCTAAAATACAGACACCTTTCAAACTGCTGTCACAGTTTGAAATAAATGATCAGAATGCTCTGTGTGTGATTAACTCCATTATATGTTTGCTGTGGTACTGACGGAGTTTCAAAGCACTTTTTGGCAAAACAGGGTAGTAGTTTAATTTCCAGCGCGTGGGAAAATGAAGTGGCATCCTGAGTTGCACACCTCCTTCAGGACTCCTGGTCCATGCGCTGGATCACACCAGTTCCTGGATGCTTGGGTGTACAGGCAGGGTTTAAATTTAAATTACTAGGCTCTGAGTATGCTTAGTATGTCCTTCAATTCTCTTCTAATAAATAGAGCCAAGGGCATAGTGAGTCAGTTTCGTAATTAGATGATATAATTGTCTCATGAACTCTGTACAAATTACCTCTTCTCTGTATTGTTTTTGCAGTGTATTGTTTTTCTTGAATAATATGGCTCATATCCAGTTTATATTGCAGTCAATAAATTACCCTGGTTTATAGCTCCATGGCCCACAAATTAATAACTGACATCAACAAAAATGATTAAGTCATTACTGTTGTTAGTGCTGTCAGTACTCTTCATTTAGACCATTATATTTATTTTTAATTATTAACACATTTCCTTGAAACATCTTTTTGCCTTTCCTTTCTTTTTTTTACCAAAAGGTAACCACTTCGCTCAGCTTTTAACAAATTTGGGATTCTAAGGTTGACACTTGGGTGTAATGATGTAAAGGAAACTGCATTTTAATTAAATAAGTCAGCTTGTGTAGGCCTTTCTCCAGCAAAACTCCCACTGGAGTCTGGTCCTTCATTGTTAGACTTTATTTACTCCTTGAGTTTCTCACAGCAGGTTTCCGCTTTCCAAGTAGAGGGCTGATAAAATAATTCAATCCATTAAAGGATGTATTATTGACATTCAGACTGATAGATAGTGGGAATCATCATAAAGAGGGTTGGAACTAGATGATCTTTGAGGTCACTTCCAACCCAAACCTTTCTACGATTCTTTGATAATGTCGAATACCATAAAGAATACGCATCGTCACTCCTTTTAGTAAAGTGTAGCTCCAAGTGTGCTGGATTCTGCTTTTACGCAAAGAATTGGGTGGATTCAAGGCAGCTGTGAAACTCCATGGGGTTGTTGGGTTAGGCTCTGTGTCTTCTTTCGAGGTATGGACCCAGGGTGGCACTTCTTCCTTTTGCTGATGAAGAGCTCATCTTGATGCCTCCTGGGCCCTGCTGTCATACTAACACATAGGGGCTGGGATGCACATATCCTCTTCCAGGCAGCAAGGAGGTAGCTAGGTCCTTCTCCCCTTGCATCACACATAGCCAATGGCACCCCCCTGTTATTGCAGCTCTGGCCTCATGTGATGATTTCCTGACTCCAAACTTGTATTTCTTCTGTTTGCTTGAAAAGTCATGGGGTCCTGGATGAAATTGTCTCCATCAGTCCCCCACTTCCTGACCACTTAGCATTCCTCTCCAGTTCTACTCTCATTCAGAATGAAATAAGCATCATATTCTGCTTTTGTTGTAATAATGCTGGCTGTATTCAAAATGCCCAGACAACATGAAGAATTCAACCAAAATACATTTAGCATTCAGTCAAGCTCTTCTAGGGCCAGTCCTTCTCATTTGTTCTAACCCCATTAAATTCAGAGGGTTTCCATTTCCAGCTGACGTTTAAATGCTTGCTTCCCATTCTGTCCATAGATTCACCCTAGTCACCTTTATGCTCCACAAGTCCAAATGCTGAGCTATGGTTAGCATATTTCTGTACAGAATATTTTCAACCTTTAGTGGCTACAGTTCACAACCATTAGTTTCTTCTGTCTGTGCTTACTGGAGGAAATACTTGTGGAAGATGTGTCAACTTCTGGACCTCAGAGGCACACATAGTTCCAAGCAGGCACAAGCAAAATATGTTCTTTCTTTTTATTGAAAACAGAAATTAAGTTAATTTCTTTGGAAAAGTCCTGCTAAAGGAAATGTCATTGAACAATTCTGTTGAAGCTATCAAAAGCAAAACCAAACAGATTTGAAAACTTAGCACAGGTCACAGACACGTTTTGTAAATGAGTACTAATTATTCTTGTAGGCAGTAAGAACTAGAATAAAAATATAGCTTAAATTCTGGTTTTAGGCTGAATTCCTCCCCGCTCCAGTTCTGTGAATGAAATATCTTGGAATATATTCACGTTAGAACATACTTTTTCTGGTAAAAAAATGTTTAAAACATTAAACCCGAAGCACAAACAGCAGTCTAAGACAGTTCAGGGGCTGCTGTTTTCTCTGTACCCTGCTGACCAGTTTCTGGTGGCTGGGCAGGGACGAGGTGCAGAGATTTCAGCTTCTGGTCCAGGTGGGAGAGACCTTTCCTGCTACCTAAGGTGTGAGACCATTACCAAACTGAAAGAGGACTTTGTCTGCAATCTCAAGATGAACTTTGTTGCTAAGCTCTGTCAAAGTTGATCTTCTCTTTAAATGGTTAAATAATTCAAAAACAGTATAAAAAGCTTTATTTTTGGATAAAAGGAAATGTTTTGGCTGATATGAATATTTTGGAGGGAGTTTGGCTTATTTCAGAAGCTGAAACACTTTGATTTATGTAATGTTGCCTAAAGCCGTGGTCACTGCAGAGGGGGTGGTGGTCTGCAGGGAGGGTGCTGTATAGGGTGTCACATTAGGGCATTTGGGACACAGAGAACATCTTCATTATCTTTACTATTATTAAGTTCATTAGAGAAACTACAGGAGGTGCTGAATTAGTGCTGATTGGGTTTGCTTTGCTGTAACAGCAGAAAACTCTGCATTAGCCATCCAAATATTCATCTGGGTTTGGGGACAGGATCTACCAGTTTAGTTAAGCTGCAACCATGACTTGAAGGGCCAAGTGGCAATTCTTGTTGCTAACCTAAGAACTGATCCATTTATTGCTTCACCAGGTTACTCCATGGAGGTCTGTTGAACTGGCTCTTCATGCTTTGGTCATCGTGAATGAGGACAAATTCCAGCTGAATGAGTAACCTCAGACCACTTTAGGAACTGGATAAATAAGCAGTGACATAAAAGCAGGCTTTTCCATAAGTGCTGGTTCACAGGCACTTGAATCAGTGCATGACTCTGTACCAGAAAAAGCAACCTACGGCAATATCACAAGGAAAACGTGCTCCTGCAAAGCAAATAACATACATAAACTTACTGTAAAACTTTTTCTGTAATTATTATTATTATTATTGTTATTATTATTTCACGGGTGAATATTACAGCTGTGTGTGGCTAAACTTACGTTTAATTGTCAGCAATAAGCGCTAAGTGCGTGATCCAGATACTGTCCTGGTTACTGATGGGTGTTATCAGCAAATCCCCAAAGTTATCCTGTAATTCTGTTTCACGGTATTATGGTCAGAGTTTATTGAAAATACCTAGATCCCTTTTTATTTTTCTTTGAAGTAGTAGTTACTGTAGCCTGCCACAGCATTGATTTACTCTGAGGATTGGTTATTTCAGAAAGAAGGATGCTAACTTTATCCATATTATGAATACCAAAAAGGAAAAAAAAAAACAGAAACACTGGGTTATTCCCATCTACTTCCCCACTACTGTGTTACAGCTTTAAATGCTAAAACTATTCTGCCCATTAAGGACGTTAAATTAAGAAATTCTGTATATAAAATGTGTGTTTAAAATGGAAGAAATTATTACAGCTTAAAAAAAATAATAAATCCCTACGTGTATCAGATTACACTACTTCTTGTTCGTGTTCATCTACTCGGAATTAAAATGAAGTCCTTAAAATTCACTTAAAATGACTCCTTAAAATTCAGCCATTTGTGACCTTTTAAAAAAAGGACAATAACTGTAGTGGAACAATAGGTGATAGCCACCTAGTTATAAGCATCTTTTGGGACAATCGGCTTTTCAATCATTCTTTTTATTGCTTGAAAATACTGATGTCCTTTAATAATGAATCATAAATTCAGCTAGAACAGCAATAGCGGCTTCACAAAAACACCTTTTCCTAAAGCAATCGAAATGTGCGAACTATCTGCACAGCCCCTTTGGTCCTGGGGGCTTAAGCGAAATGGGTAAACACTGCCAGTGATTACACGAACGAAGTGCGGTATTCACACTGCGAAAGTATATATTTATACTTTTCACTGCAAGCAGAGGGCTGTGTCCCCGAAGCCATTAACACCCAGGGGGGATAAATAGAATAAAACAACAAAAAGGGTAAGAAGAGCATATAAAGAAGGAAGGCGTCTCCTCTCCCGGAGGTGAATTAGCAGCATCTTGTACAGGGGCCGGTGGGGATGGTACCCACCCGGCCGGGACCTGCCTCCGCGGTTCCTTCCAAGCTGTTAACTCTGAAGTCTCTATATCTGTGATGTGGTTGTTTTGATTTGTTGGGGTTTATTTTCCAATGTAGTAGGACTTGCGTTTACAGAACTGGTCAGACTCGCTCTGAGATATTATTTTAACGTTTTAAAATCAACTTTCATTCCAAGCAGGAACAAAATCCCCAATTTTTGACATTTCTCACGAAAGCAGCACCTGAAAATATTTTTAGTTCGGATCAAGAAAAGCATTTTGCTTAACTAAGATTGAGAATTTCGTTTGGTTTATGTGGCGCTTGGTCTCCGACATGCCGATAAGGCAGGTAAATGGCAAGGAAAACGTTCTCCACAGAGAAGGCGAGGGGTTGCCAAGATGCCAAGAGAAAAGGAGCTGCTCCGCCAAAGCTCCGCGTGGACGCACGTGAAACGGAGCTACCCCCTCCAAATACCCCCAGGAGGACGGATTCATTTTGTCCTGTTGAAAACATTGCGCTGGGAGGTTTTGACCAGTTCTGATAGTTGATTTTATTCCCTGGGCACAGAAATAAGAAGACAACGATGAGCAGGAAGGGGGTTGCCAGGCAGTTTTCGATGCAGAAAACGGTATTTCCTTCCCCGTATGCGGTACCGGAGACAACCGGCCCAAGAGAAACTTGGTGATAGGGGTTATGCCTGGGGGACGGGTGTGTGTGTGGGTGTGTTAAGTGAAAAAGAGCTACGTCTCCGCAACCTCTTCTGTGGGGATGTGGGCTAAGGTAGGATACCTAATTGCTAATCGGTTTTGAGATTGCCTAACATCCGTGCTAAGGACCGTAAGGGATGAGAAGACGCCCTGCTCTGATGAGGTGGGGAGAAGTGCGTTCCTTTACATGCAGATCTCTCTCCCACAAGGAGAGCAGCAAGGAGCACGACAAACTTTCCCCCGGGTTTTCCGTGTCCGGTCCAGCAGAAAGGACCCCTGAAAGCTTTCCCCGGTAACCAGACAGGAGCGGGCAAGGGCATCGGGTGGTCCCCACGCATCCCTCCGAGCGGCAGCTGCTCCCACCCGCGGCCGTGTTCCCTGCAGCAAGGCGGCGGGACCCTGCGGGGAAGGACACTTCCCCTCTGGCCTCAGCCTGCAGTTAAACATCACATCTAATACCATATTCATCACCGCAGGGAATACATGAAACACTGTCCCACCGCTTCCTGGCACAGACATTGAGGGATCCGTTAATAAAGCATCAAAACTAGGCCATTTTAGTTATCGGCAGTTACAAGCCTTTAAAAAACGCAGAGCAGCAATAAACCCAAACCTTAGCTCCTCATTTTCAAAGCCTCTGTGTATGTGTTGGAAAGAGACAAAGCGACTATGCGCCTGTTGGACAGAAGCAACTAAACGGTAACCATGCTTCTTAGGGTGCCGCGTGGATCCAGGCTGCCCCCCGGCCACCACGAGAGCTGGAGGACATCTCCGTGGCCTTGCCCGCCCCGCGGGGGCTCAGTCTGCCGGTACCGCGAAGAGCCGGCTCCGGGAGTCAGGTTACGCGGCAACAGGAGCCCGTCCTCCGCGCGTTTTGTTGATTTTAATCCCTTTTTATTTTTCTGGGTTTTTTTTTGAAGGCTGAAATCATTAACCAGGGGAGCCTCGGAGGGGGGAGGGCGGGCAAATGAAAACAAAACGGGGAGCATTAAAAATCCGGGACGGCTCTCTGCTGGGTTGAAAGACAAGGTGGAAATCACCCAAAATCATGGCAGCAGCAGGTCACCAGTGACAGGGAGGCCGCTTACTGCAGGGGGAAATAACCTTCTACCATACTGCCCGCCGCCGGGCACGGCCTCAGGCAAAGGGGGAGCAGGGAAGTTTTCCCGGAGCCGGGGCAGGGTGTCCTGCCCGGTGACGGGGGCAGCGGGGGGACCCGGATCCTGCCGTCTGCAACCAGCAAGAAAGGCTGGAACTCAAGCCCGGCCTCTGGGCACCCGGCAACGCTTCGATAGGAGATTTGGGCAAAGAAAAAGTATTCCCTCCTCATCCTTGAAATGTGGCGGCTCCCTCCTTCCCTTCCAAGGGACACATCTCATCTCTGACAAAAGGCATCTCCATCATGCCCCCCTCCCTCCTTTGGTCTGGAGTATACAGGACCGGGTTGGTTTGGGGCGCGAAGTTTCACTAACCACTGCCCTAGCTCCCGAGGCTGGCCTGTCCGGCCCGAGAGGGAAGTGATGGGCAGTGGCAAAGGCCCCTCTCTCTCGGCTGCTGCTGAAAGCCCCTTTTTCCCGGCTGACGGGGACCGCCCCGCCGGCTTCGGCCGCCGTGCCTGCAGCGGGGGCTTGAGACCTTTGTGGCGGGCAGTAGCGGGCAGCTGGGAAGCTCGGAGCCCCCAGGGGGGCAGCACCGCTGAACGCTGCTGATATCCCGATAGGTAAGTCCGCTTCAATGTCACAGCCGCTGGGGAATGGAAACACTCCGTATCGAGGGGTGGCCTTGATAAAAGTGTATTTTAAGTAGCGCGGATAAGCGACCGGGAGAAGAGAGGGGGAGAGCTGCCGGCACGTCGCCTCTAATAACCGCTACGCTTATCAGCCCGGCCTAAACTCCCCAGCAGTTTCTAAAGTACATTAAGTTACATAAACATGGCTCGGAAAAGAATACACTCCATCCTGCGATAGTCTCCAAAGTGACCCCTCGTTCCGCCTAGCACCGGAGCCCGCCAAGCCCCCACGGCCGCAGAGCCCCGGGGGCACCGGTGCCCGGCCCCGGGTGATACCTACTGCTCCCGGGGCTGCCTGGGTCGGGGGAGCGGCGGGGATGCGGTCGAACCGGACCCTTCGCCTCCTGCCTAATGCACCTCTGCCTAATGCAGAGACCCGGGAGTGAATGACGGAGCAACCGCACAGCCCGTACACACGGCTTTCTCCCAACTCTTTCTTTCGAGGCTGAAGTGTCCAGGTGCCCAGTGAGGGAATCTTGCCTTAACCAGATACAAATTCAGTTCCTCCCCCCCACCCCCACCACCCCTCCCCCGATCTGCCGCCTTCGCCCCTTGGCCACAGGGAACAGAAATGATAGTTACTTCACCTTCACCACGTCCCCAGCGATGCCTTTCCCCACTGAATATTTCCCTCCCGGCTTTTCCCTGCTAAACCACCTTTGCACTCCCCGCTTCAGATGCTCGCCGGGTGCCTATCCCGGCCCCGGGGCAGAAGGTACCTGAGGGGCTCCTGGAGTCCCGAGGTGAAAGTTAAGTCAGAAAAGCGGGATTTGGGAAGGGAGTGACGTCATAAAGAGTTAGGGACCGAAGACGATCTGATTTGAGCGGTTCGAGAGCAAACCTGAACCGAAAAGGAACGGAGAGGAAAGGGGTGATTGGGAACGGTTTCCCACGGTGGTTCCAGTTCAAGCTGGGTTTTCTTATCGGGTGTATCGGAGGAAATAAAATGAAACTTGTAGCCTGGCTGTAACGTAAACAGGCTAATCAGCGGTGAAAGAAAAAAAACTGAGGCGCCTGAAGGGTAAACCACTGGTCACTGTGGAGTCAGGGGAAGAGGCGCCTGCCAGGCCAGTGCGGCCGCTGTCCCTCTCCGCCATCCTCATCTCCTGGGCAGAGGCACTGACAACCCCCTGCCAGCCAGTAAATCCGGTCGCTTCTAAACAAAACCAAACAACGACATTTCTGGCGTTATATCCACCCTAGGACGTGTTTGAAATATCCCAGGGTTTAACTCGAGAAGGGGCATCCGAAAGACTTAGAGGAAACGCGGCGTTTAAAGCCGGTCGGTAGGCGCTTCTCAGCACAGAAATTTAGAGTGGCAAGCAGGTCCCCAAGCAGGGGAGAAGTGTCTTGGGCATCGACACCCGCGACTTTGGTCGCTTTTTTCCCATGTAAAAATAACCCCCACGGGATAATGCTTTACATTGTAAGTTCGGGTCGGAAGGCGCGCCGGGCGTTTACAGACAACGAGTGGCTGCCCTCGCTTGCAAAAATTTATTTTCTATTTAATATTACACCCACTAAAATCCCTCTAAAAATAACAAAGAAAAAAATATCGTTTCAGCCGGGCAGGGTGACCAGAAGAACGATATTATTTAAAGAGAACTGACAAGAAAGCAGTAGCGCTTTTAATCATACAGTTTAATGGAGAAACTGTTCCTGGGGCAAGTGGCTCTTTCCCGAACAAACCCTCGCAGCGCTACAGCACAAAAATTCACGAGCACAATAAAACTTGGAGGTCGCAACCGGTTCCTCCCCCGCCATCAGAGCGGATGGCTGCAGCCGGGGTTCTACCGTACCCCCGGCACTGCGGATTCTTCACCTCCCATTCACCTTGCCTGGAAAGACGGAAAGAAAAGCCGTGCCTACCCCAGGAGCGACGGCACCGCGCACCAGCAGCTTTGGGCTCGGGTTCTGCCGGGAGGGCTCATGTCTTGCCGGCTGCCGAGAGCCGGGCTCTGTTCTAGTCCAGCCCTTCGCCGCAGATGACTCTTTTTGTACAAACTGATGATGACAGATATCCAGCTGATAACCTCTGGTGAACGAAGTTATTTTAATTTCCAGTCACTTTCCTGCTAAGTACCATATCAGTTTGTACACAGCTGAGATAAGAGGGCTGGGGAGGGGTGGGGGGAAGAGAAGAATAAGAAAGAAACAGGAAAAATGCCTACTGCCTGCTTCTGGGATGGACACATCCCACAGCTCTCTTTGGCTTCACCTGACGGTTCGGGCAACTCTAGGAGGAGCCACATTTTTTCCCGTCGGTTAGATCTGACTTTAACGAATAAAACTAAGGAGAGGTTTTATTTTTATGAGACATTCACCTGGTTGCTTAGGGCGAGAGATAGGCATACATCCTCCCGGGCCGCTGCGAGGCCGGAAGGAACGAGTTATAACACTTACAGAAGGGGAATAGTCACCTTAAAGAAGATAGGTCTCTGTGTGTATTATATATGAGTTATTAAACAAAAAGAAGAAGAGGAAAAAGACTGGGCATCTGGGAGGGGGACTCCCCTTCTGCCCGAACAGGGGGTCCGGCGCCACCCCCCCCCCCCCCCCCCC